>DF365983.1:12508-36689 GCA_000787875.1 Solanum virginianum
GTCCTATCAAAGAGCCTTATGGCTCGTGAAGTGGTCCATGGACCGTACAGTGTTTTCCTAGAACTGACATTGGCCAAAATTCCTAAAAACATCACTCTCCAAGGAAGGGCACATGGCTCGTACAAGGGCATATGGTCAGTGCAAGTGTCCGTGCAAGCAACACAAGTTTCAAGATGGTAATTTCATACTTAGAAAATTATTTTGGGTCGAGATTGATGAGTGCATGACTTGCAATCATTTCTTGCTTTTTTCTTATGATTTTATGTTGTTAAACCTACAACTTGAGGCTAATTATGCTTTGAATAGTGTATGTTACAAGTATATATGTTTTAGATTTGGTTTTGCTAAGAAGAATTGAAGATTGGGGCTGAATTGGAGCCAAAAGGAGCAGAAATACATAAAATGGTACTTGGTGGCAGATACATTCCACCAACGCGATCTTCAGGCCCACGATCATAGAGTCATAACATGCAGAGAAGCATGAATATGCTAGTCCCAGACATGAAGGTAGAGTTTAAGGAGACACAACCTCCTTGATCACGGATTACTGAGCTCGATCACAAAATATTGTAGTGACCAGCATCAGGACCTTTTTGGAATTTCATCACTTTTAGTCCCAAAATCATATATACATGCACTCCTAACCCTAATTCTTCATTAATTCATAGAAAGAGAAACTAGAGAAGAAGAAGAACACACCTTAGTGTAGATTTTAGTTCAGGGTGACGATTTAGAGCAAGTGTTCTACGGATTATTGAGCAGATTGAGGAGTGTGGGCTTAATATATATTGTCTTTACTTTCTTTCCTTGTTCTTGAATGCTAAATTTGTAGCTTTAGTTGAAGCTTGGTTGTTGATTTTCATAGTTCAAGCCAGGCGTGTCTTTGAGCATCTCTCCTGAGAGGTCATAGTTGGATCTTGTGAAATATCATTCCCCTAATTAGGGTAATTATAAGCAACCTAGCCTATCCATAGGGTCAATTTATGCTAAGCGTAATGGATTGATTGAGTTTTGATTGATTCCCATATCCTATATCCTATGTCCTTGCTCCCTTGGTTGATCAATCCTTAATCAATTGTTTGTAGGAGTATTTGTTAGAGTTTCCCCTCGATTTAGTTAGAATCCTTGCTTGGTACTAGCCTATTAAGTCAAAATTTAGTTTTCATACGTCCTTGCTCCGATCATTCGCCGACACATTGTTCCCTGTGGGATTCAACCCCAAACTCTAAAGTTGGATAATATGCTGATGACGACCACCCCTTTTGCCTTTGAGTAGTAGGGTTGAGCAACATAAAATATGGCACCATTGTCAGGGAACAATAGGCGTAGTGTGTTGATTTAGGACTTGTACCTACTTTTTTTTATCTGATTAGTGAGTACTTCCTTTTGTTTTGTTTGTTTTTCTTTCTTGTAGTATGGCTAATTGTAATGAATGCTTCCTTCAAGAATGTAAGCCATTTAATATCTCTTTCGGAGTATTGCACTTTATGGTGAACAAAATGGTATTGAGGAAGTGAATAAAGATGAGAGTGTTGTGGTCAAGATTAGCTCACCGACTTGAATATGATACTTGCTAAAGAAGTAGCCCAAAGATTCCAATTGCTCAACACGAGAGATGATCTTAAGAGATTGCTTGTTACTAGAGGTTATGAATTAATTTAAAAGATCCATATTCAAAGTAAGCTTGAAATTGCTCAACACGAGAGATGATCTTAAGAGATTGCTTGTTACTAGAGGTTATGAGTTGGCCCAATTTGAATAAGAAATTAATGTTTTGGGGATCGACTTGAAACTAAGCAATAAAGTGAGTGAGCTCCCCAGCTCAAAGGTTGCCAACTATGAGTTGGAGTCTCAAATAGAAAGAGTGAAGCTTGGTATGGAAGAGATAAGGGGCCTGTCCATTTTGTCAAGCCCAATAATCATCCAAGAGGCTAAAATGAAGGAAATGATAGGGTAGACAATTCAAGTTCTCAAATTAGAGAGATAGTTGGAAAATGTTGATGGTCTCTCATCACCCTCCTCATGCGCTTAAATAGCAAATCATCTTGAAATTAGGAAGGAGATTCATTACCTCAAAGTGGAAACACAACTGGATAGTGAATTAATTTTTGTCCATACTTTAGTAAACTGGATTTTCATGTCTTTGAAGAAATCTAGGTAACCATCAGAATTTTCATGTCTTTGGTAGGGGCATTATACAGGTTTTAAAGTGTCAAGATAATTGGAATTGAAGAAATTGGTGAAAATACCAACAAAAATGATAAGAGGATGAAACTGGGTTGTTTTGATCGCACTTTGGACCTACACATCACCTATTGCACAAGGGTGAACCACCTAACTAGGCCTGGGATTGCCCAAGTTTTAGAAAATTGACCCAGTTCGGGCACCCAGATGACTTCCACAAAAGTGGTTGAATTGTTGTGATCGTGGAATGCACAAAGACGATGAGGCACGATCATGCCTATTGGTCCGCGAAGGCGGAGAACTGACGGGTAAAGTTAAATAAAAAGACAAGTCTCTTATGACTTTATCCCTCAATCATAGAAAAGGAGGCACGATCATGCCTATTGGTCCGCGAAGGCGGAGAACTGACGGGTACAGTTAAATAAAAAGACAAGTCACTTATGACTTTATCCCTCAATCATAGAAAAGGAGCACACGAGTGAAAGGTACTCTAACAAACCCTTTCAGCTTGAAAATTCAAAAAGAGAAATCTCTTAATGCTCTCTTCTTCTTCATCCTTTTTTGTCATCTACTCCAAGGTATGTCATTCTACCTTATCTTTATTCGCGCTCATCAGTGGTAATCGATGCACCATTAAATTTTCATGACTATGGTAATGCTTCATAGCTAAAACTCTCATGACCTAGTTGTGGAATTCTGAAACCTAAGTGTTCTTGTTCATTGTTGCTTTTTTGGGGCAAATTTTTGTTACTATGGTGCAATCTGTGTAAGAATTTTTGGAGATAATTTCTGAACTAAAATGTGTATAATTGAAGTAGATTTTCATGTTAGACTGTATATTGTGGCTTGGAGAGTGATTGTATGTTGTTGGGGGGGAGAGGGGGTACTAGTTTGTTGAAATCATGACTGAAATGCATGTGCTCCATGTATTTAACAAAATACCTCTCTAAATTTTTAATTCTTGTGATTATTGCCTGCCGTGAATGTGGACACTTAGCTGCAAATAAGGGTGTTCTAGAAACTCTCTGTTCTTTGCGAATGCAGACATCCTTCCGTGAACACGAAGACTTAGAGTGATTTGAACTCCGCGATTGCGCTTAATTCGCGAATTCAGAGACTAGATATTCATATTTCAGCAACAAGAATGCTTCACTATTTGATCCAAATTACTTCCACATAATATTCTTGGTATAAATCTTTGTTAACACATGATTTAAATGCCTATAAGATGTTTTTGTTATGTTGGTTTTGATTGAAGGTCTGAATTGGTTGGAAATAGATCCTAAGCAAGTACTTTTATGAGAATAAAATCTTTTCAGAGGTAGATGAAGATGCCTACTTTGATCTAAGCCAATTCCTCTTAGCCAAATATGCCCAAAAATATGATGAGTACTTAGGTTGTCCTGTGATATGAGAGGGGGATTTCTCAGGCCAAGGTGGAGGAAAAGATGCTTGATTTCTTTGGCTGGCTTCAGACTTCGGTTGGCTATGCTTTGTTGATGAACCTATCAAAGCCAATCACATCACAATTGTCGAGTTCTATGCAAATTTCTCAGAGACTAGCTTTGGAGGGGAGATGGCTACTGTGATCCAAAGAGTGAGAGTTGAGTTCAGCTCGGCGATTATCAATACTATCTATGGGCTGCCGGGTGCTGACAAGCAGGTATACAAAGAGAGATATCGAGAGTTGGGTGCTCAGTGGTTGGTTAACAAGTTGCATGATTGAGTCCCGCTGGAGTGGTTCATTTCTCATAAAGGTATTGGCTCACATGAGTTCATAATGGAACCGAGACATTGGATATCTATCATTTGTGCTCAGTTCATTCTCTTTACACAGGATACGGAGGTGACTTTAGATCGTGCACTTGTCATAGCAGCAATCTTGGATGGTCTTCAGGTTAATATGGATAGATTATAATAGATCAGATTACAGAAGTGGCCCAAGGGAGGGCTAAGAGCTTAGTGTACCCCTCATTGATTTCTAGATTATTCTATGAGATAGGTGCATCTATCCTACCGACTGATGAGGAAAAGAAGCCGGCGAAAGACATCTACCCATTAAAGAAGAGAGGTGTCCTAAGAGGACAAAAAAAGGTGAATTGATGTTCGAGATCCCTCTTTTTGGTAGTTCACAGAGCCAGGATCAGAGGCAGGGTAGCCTACTTCAAGAGCTATAGGTTCTTCAGTTTCTTCAAGAGCACTCCAGTTTACAGAGCTAGGATCAGAGGCAGGGTAGCCTGCTTTAGGAGCTACAGGTTCTTTAGTTTCTTCAAGACCACTCTAGTTTGGTCCTCCTACTATGATGTACTTGTCCTCCCAGTTTCATAAGATGGATGAGCAGATTTGGCAGATGGTTGCAGGCCTTCCTACAGGACCACTAGGAGCTACAGTAGATGATCAACCTACACTTGCATCAGTTGCAGCTGCTCAGAGAGCTATCAGTGATCGACTTAAGCATATAAGCTAGAGGTAAGGAAAGATAGAGTAAAGGCAGAAGAAGTTTAAGGAGCACGAGAAAAAGAAGAGCAGATTCCTGATCAAGATAATGGGAAAGTTGAAGCAACTGTGTGGGTCTAGTTCTTCAGATCTTGATGATGAGTTGACCATCTCTTCGGGCTCGAGAATGGAGTGATCATTTTGGGGAGTCCCTTGTATTTTATTCTATTTTGTGATTGTGCTATGAGGACACAACATTATATTTAGTTGGGGGTGCTACTATGACTTAATTATGACTCTTGTTTTCATTTTATATACTCTGGATTGGTTGGCACTTATGGAATCTCGTTTGTTATGTATTGATGATGTGCCCTTGTCGGGCTTGATTTATGTGATTGTGATATGCCCTTGCCAGGCATGTATATATTGTGTTTAGGCTTAGTTGTTTTAGTATATTTTGTAGCTTCTTATTTTTCTTTTTTAATGGTGTGTATAATTGATGTTTCCCTATGATGGATTGAGTGACGACATTCTTAAGGGAAAATCATTGAGTATTATATTGTCTTTGGTGAAGACTGAGTAGCCATTGACTCTTTTGGAGCTATACATTAGGGATTGTGACTTGTTTGGTACTAGAATATTTAGTTAAGTGTTGTGGATTGTGAAAATATAAACCTCTCTAATTTTTGAAAGAAAATGGTTTTGGGAAGATTTTGACACAACACTTTGACTCCTTTTGTGACTCGTACTTGCTAGATGGATATAATTGAAAAATGAGTCCCTTGTACCTTACTTGAAGCTATATATTGATCCCTTCTTACTTAATTTGCATGTCATGTGTGTTGTGAGTTTTTGTTTTATTCCTTGTGTGTACTTTTGTCACCTAGAACTTGCCTTGTTGGTTTTGAAATGTTGGTCTTGATAGACTTTGGTTGGAAAAATGATCTTAGACATTCTTTGCTTTTAATTAAGTCCACTTAGCTAGCCTAAATATCCATCAAATACATTGATTTCATCCCAATGTCCCTTTTGAGCCTAATCCTTTTCTATTGACAACCTTAATTAGAAGCCTTGAACCTTTTTGAAAAGATATCCCTCTTTTGAACCCTTATCCCTCCTTGAGTTTTGCAAGTTTGTGACAGTTGAGACTTTTAAGTCTAAGTTGGGGGTGATGTAGGAGAAAAAGTAAGGGTGTCTACCACTTGGGGTCTTATGAAAAGAACAAGAAAAAGGAAAATGAATGGAGAAATAAAAAGAAAGGAAAAAAATAGTTCTTTCAAAATGAAAAGAAGAAAAAGTGCTTGAATGAGAAGAATCCTCCTAAGTATGGAAAAATGGTTGCAAGTGGGGCACCTAAGTGAAAATGAAGGGTTGCTTGAATGAGAAAAATCCTCCTAAGTATGGAAAAATGGTTGCAAGTAGGGCGCCTAAGTGAAAATGAAGGGTTAAATGTGCATTGGTTTGTGATGCGAAAAAGAAAAAGTGAAAAAGTTAAAAAAGAATGAATGTTGTATGTGGGACTTAAGGAGGGTTAGTCACTATTGTCCATATTGTATCTATCCTTACCCCTTAGCCAACATTACAAGCCTAAAAAGCCCTCTGAGACTTCTAACCAAATGAATTGAGCCAATGTTGATTGACAATAAAGGCAAGCCTATGGTGTGACATTTTTGTACACAAGATGTTCTTTTGTTGAGTGTGAGTGTTTGAGTCCTTGTCCCTTATTCATTCTAAATACTTTGTTTTGGGGGCTTTCTTTCTTTTTATGAGGATATGCCTATTGAAATGGATTGGTGATATGGATGCTTTTCTAATTTTGGGTCAAGTGGAACTTGTTAGTTGACTAGGAGTTTGAGTTACTCATTGAGGATTTGTGTATCACTTGGTCATCCCTAGAAATTGTGCTTTGAATTGGAAAAGATTCTTTTGAAATGAGAGGGAGTTACTTGATAGGCATCCACATACTTTTGTTAATTGTTGGTATCAACCATTGTTATGATCATGATCTTGATTGTTGTGTAAAAGTGAAATGGGATTGTGTGCTTAAATTGCTAGCCTACCAACACGATCATGGATATGTAAATGCAGAGAAGCGCAAACTCACTAGTCCTAGACGCAAAGATGGAGCTTAAGAAGACACAACCTCAGTGATCGTGGATTGTTATAGTGACTAGCATCATGACAATTTTGGAATTTCACCATTTTTAGTCCCAAAGTCACATATACATGTACTTCTAACCCTTATTCTTCATCAATTCATAGAGAGACTATCTCTTGCTTTCATTCTTGGTTGATGATTTGCTTGCAAAATCAAGAGGGTTTCTCCCAAATTGCTTGAATTGATTTGTGAGTTCTTGCATATCTTCTTGTATAACTTAGATTTGAGATAGGTCCTTAATTCTAGTTTAGTTTTTCAATTATTGTTCTAGAGGGTGTAGTTGAGGGGGGAGATTGCATGATAGTCATGGGTTCATAATTAGAGATCCTCAAAAGGGACTCAATGGCTAAGGTCTTGGGTGTTTTGCTCTTTGGGGTTCAAGCCAGGTATGTCTTTGAGTATCTCATATGAGAGGCCATAGTTGGATCTTGCGAAATATCATTTCCCTAGCCGAGGGTTATTAAAAAAACCTAGCCGACCCATAGGGTCAATTTGATGGTAAGTGTGATGGATCGATTGAGTTTTGATTGATTCCCCTATCCTATATTCTCACTCCCTTGCTTGATCAATCTTTACCCAATTATTTGTAAGGGTATTTGTTAGTTTAGTTTCCCCCCAAATTTAGTTAGAATCCTTTCTTGGTACTCGCCTATCGAGTAAAAATCTAGAGCCATTCATCCTTGCTCCACTCATTTGCTGACACATTATTCCCTATGGGATTTGACCCCGACCTCTTAAGTTGGGTAATATGCTGATGATGATCGCCCTTTTGCCTTTGAGTAGTAGGGTTGAGCGACATCAGTGATCTTTATGAAAATACCTCTCCATGGCTCATGAGAAGTCACACGAGACCCTAGATGGATCGTGAGGTGACACACGACCCGTACAGGGTCCTCTTGTGGCTTGCCTTAGCCAAAAACTTGGAGCCTCTTCCACGGCCAGTCGTGAGGACCATGGCTTGTGAGAGGTTCCCTGGAGGGCCACCAAGCCTCAAATCCCATCTTAAGCCACACAAAGGCATGCACAAGCATTCCCTATGGCTTACACACTCTGAGAAACTCAAATTTTATGCATCGAATGGTCTCACGAAGTCCAGGTCCTTACATCATTTCCCTCTTAGGGACATTTTTCCTCAAATGTGCTAGAACATGGCTTCTAAAACTTGACTTGAACATGAAATATTACAATATTAAGGCACAATGTATAATCCTTTACTTGAAAATCATAACATCATTAGAACTTATGTCAAAACATCTTTTAAATCATTTTCATGTGCATGTATGCATGTTGTGTCATGAAACACAAGAGTGAAAAAATTAGGACCATTGAGAATATCAAGAACCTAATACCTTAGGCTTGAATAGATTGGTAAATATAAGGGTATCACCTCATTATGTCCGACTCTGCCTCCAATGTAGCACTCTTCACATGTTGATTTCTCTACAGCACTTTTACCAAAGCTATATCCCTGTTCTGAAGCTACTTTACTTGCTTATCTAAGATCTCGATCTTAACTTTCTAATATGACAAGTTCTACTCAACTTCAACACTCTCCAAAGGAACAATTGAACTAGGATGGCCAATCAATTTCCTCAACGTAGACATATGGAAAACTAGGTGAATAGAACTCAAATTTGGAGGCAAATCCAACCTATATGCTACATTCCCAATCCGCTCCATAATCTCATAAGGACCTTCATACTGAAGAATTAATTTGCCCTTCTTACCAAAATGCATTACATCCTTCATGGATGAAACCTTCATATACACCCAATCACTAAAAAGAAACTCCGGATACTTTTTTCTAAAATCCGAATAAGACTTTTGGCGACTTTGAGCTATCTTCAACCTCTCCCTAATCAATTTAACCTTTTCGATAGCCTCCAATACTAAATTCGGTCCAATCAAATCCATCTCACCCAACTCAAACCATCCCACCGGGGATCTACACCTTCTCCAATAGAATGTCTCAAATAGTGCCATACCAATGCTAGCATGAAAACTATTGTTGTAGGCAAACTTGATAAGTGGTACATGATCATCCCAATTACCCTTGAATTCCAATGCACAAGTCCTCAACATGTCTTCCAAAGTTTAAATTATCTTATCTGCTTGTCCATCGATTTGAGGATGGAAATCGGTACTTACTTCACCTTAGTACCAAACCCTTTTTGAAACAATCTCCAAAAGTGAGAAGTAAATTGGGTACCATGATTCTATATGATAAACATAAGCACACCATGCAATCTTACCAACTCTTGGATGTATAACCTTGCATAATCTTCAGTATTTAAAGTAGTCTTGATGGGTAGGAAATGATCTGATTTAGTTATCCTAACAACGATAACCTAAGTAGAATCAAATTGCTTCTGGATTCGGGGCAAACCAACAACAAAATCTATATTCATATCTTCCCATTTGCAAGTGGGAATCTAAATATCTTGAGACAAATCACTGGGTCTTTGACAGTTGGGACACTCGGATACAAATTTGGCTATGTCATTCTTTATATCGTGCCACTAATACACTTCCCTCAAATCCTGATATATTTAGGTGGATCCTGGATGTATCAAATAATGAGAATTGTGGGCTTCACTCATGATCACCTCTCTAAGACCATCAACATTTTGAACACAGTGTTCCCCATGATTCACATAATGAGAATTGTGGGCTTCACTCATGATCACCTCTCTAAGACCATCAACATTTAGAACACAAAATCGATCTTGGTACTGAAGCACACTATCTCCCCCTTTGGGAGAAAATATCTACCTTCTTTTCTGCAACCAACTTCTTTAGTTCAACCACGGACCAGTCCTAATCTTTCTTAGCCTTGACATCAACAAACACAAAAGACTCAACTCCATTTTGAACTATAATCCCACCATCATTATATTTAGCCAATTCTTTCTTAGCCTTGACATCAACAAACACAAAAGACTCAACTCCATTTTGAACTATAATACCACCATCATTATATTTAGCCAATCTAATACCTAACCTAACCAAACGGTGAACATCTTTTACCAATTCTTTCTTCCCTTCATCAACATGGGCCATACTCCCTATAGATAGTCTACTAAAAGCATCAGCTACAACATTTACCTTGCTGGGATGATATTGAACACTAAGGTTGTAATCTTTAAGAAGTTTTAACAACCGTCTTTGCCTCAAGTTAGATCGTTTTGGGTGAACACATATTACAAGCTATTGTGATTAGTGAACACGTAAACATGAACCCTGTACAAATAATGTCTCCAAATATTCAAAGCAAACACCACAGCCGCTAACTCAAGATCGTGAGTCAAATAATTTTGTTCATGTACCTTTAATTTCCTTGATGCATAAGATATCACCTTACCCTGCTGCATAAGCACACAACCCAACCCAATCCGAGGAGCATCACAATACACCACAAACCTATCTAAGCCATCTGATAGAGTCAAAACAGGAGCCGATGTAAATTGGTATTTTAAAGTCTGAAAACTCTTCTCATACTCATCTTACCATACAAACTTGGCCTTCTTTTAAGTCAACTAAGTCAGTGGAGATGTAATGGATGAGAAACCTTCAATAAACCTCCTATAATAGCCAGCCAACCCAAGAAAGCTCAGAATATCCAAAGGAGTCAATTGTCTAGGCCAATTCTTCATGGCCTCGGTCTTATTTGGGTCAACCTTAATGCCATTACTAGATACCACATGACCAGGGAAAGATACTTCACACAACCAAAACTCACATTTACTAAACTTAACATACAATTGCTTCCCCATCAATGTCTGAAGAACCAACCTCAAATGATCCATATGCTCCCCCTCACTTTGGGAGTAAATCAGGATATCATCAATGAAGACAACCACAAAACTATCAAGAAATGGCTTAAAACCCAACTCGTAAGATCCATAAATACACTTGGAGCATTAGTAAAACCAAATGACATCACCACAGATTAAAAATCTCCATATCTAGTTTGGAAAGTCAAATTGGGACGCCTGCAGCATTAGTCAAACCAAATGACATCACCACAAATTCAAAATCTCCATATCTTGTTTGGATAGTCAAATTGGGAATATCATGTTCTCTGATACTTAGTGGATGATAATCGAAACAATGGTCAATTTTTGAGAAATAAATATCCACTTAAAGTTGGTCAAATAAGTCATAAATCCTTGGCAACGAATATTTATTCATGATGGTTACCTTATTTAGTTTCCTATAATCAATGCACATCCCAAGAGACCCATCGTTCTTTCTTACAAATAATATCGGAGCACCCTATGATGATATACTTGACCTAATAAAGCCTTTCTCCAATAAGTCTTTCAATTGGTCTTTTAACTCCTTCAATTCACTCGGTACCATAAGATAAGGAGGAATAGAAATAGGTTGAGTATCCGGAAGGAGATCTATGTCAAAGTCTACTTCCCTTTAGGAGGAATACTAGGCAAATCTTCCAAACAAATATCCATAAACTCATTAACCACCAGAACTGATTCAAGAGTAGGTAGCTCAGACTCCACATATCTAACCCTCACCACACTTATAGAAAGCAGTTGAATCTCTTAAACATGTACTTAAGTGATTTCTTCCACACTTATCACATCGAGAATTCATCGGCCCACTTCTAATAGGTGCCTTAAGAGGAGGTACGCTATTGATGGCGACCCTTGCTTTGGAACTTTGGCTCTTTTGATAGCGACTTTACCCACCACCACTCGTAGAGTTGGAAAATCCACCCTCATAGTGGGCTCTTTTAGAATCGTTTACCCTCTTCTCCTTGAACTTTTCACCTTCAATCTGTTCAGCATAAGTCATGAGTGATCCCGCCCAAGCTACACCTCTCTTCTAGAGGATAAAGCGGCATCGTCAAATAGAAAACCTAACCAAGGCTAGGGTCGAATCCCATAGAGAATACAGAGACTTCCAAATTGATTCACTAATAATAAATTCAAGTATTAGCTAACTCAATTCCCCAAAGGGGTGGGGGTGCAATGATTGATAAGAAATTAAACTAAATGAACCAAAACAAGAGACAATCAATAATGGAGAGCAACTTGAGAATTGTGTTCCCCATGATTCACCAACTTAATATCCCTAGGTAACCCAATTCTCAACTAGAGTATAATATGTGGACAACAATTTAAGTTCACCAAGCCCTTTGGTCAAAGGTGAGAGGCAAATTTCACTATGCGACTTGGGCCATCTCTATAGTGTGCAATACTGACCATTATTCATAGTCCCAGTCAACCTCCCATTGGTCTAGTTCGGTTGAATAGACAAGAACACATCATCGCATCCTGTTAATCAATCTCTTTTCCTATTCATTACCACCTAGATCGAGAAGGAAACACTAGGCAAGTTCTAATGTTGGCCACCACTAGAAAATATGCAAAACAAAGAGAATTGATTAATACATGTAAATAACCATTCCAAGTATTACAAATTATCTGGGTTTATTTGGTTAGATCTTCATAGTTCGCACGACCCCATGTTTTGGATTTATCTACTCATCTATGGGTATATGAAGAAATCATGAATTGAAAAAACATAATAAATCACTTACCCCATTGAGTTGAAGAACAAGCAACTCCAAAATATATTGAGAATCACAAGATTTGAAGATACAATGAATCCACAAGTGTATTCTCCTCCAAAGTTGAAGTCTCCAAATACAAAACCCTAAAAAGTACTCTACTCACATCCTCTCTACTATACTTTCCAAAACTAACCTAAAAATTACTATTTATAGTATTTACATACAAGTCTAAAAAAATAGAAAAACTGGTCGGTGACTTTATACGACAGGCCTTTATGACTCGTAAATGGATTTACGAGTCATAATTGGGGTCTCGTATTTATCAATTGAGATCTTGGACTTCACTTCTACGATTTCACTTTATGAGTCATAGACTGATTTACAACTTGTATTGTACTCTTGTAGACTTCATCAACATCAACTAGTCCTTCATTAGAGCTTAATAGAATTCTTCACGAAACCTCTTTATACGACTCATGGAGTGATATATGACTCGTAGAGTGATCTATGACTCGTATAGAGGTCTCGTATGGCTGAACTTTAGTAATCAAACTTCACTAGAATTTGTCATGAAACTACCTTTATGACTCATAGACTAATCTATGACCCGTGAAGGGTCTCGTAAAATACTAGAAACCAGAAAAATCTGCAATTTGCCATAAAATTATTCCAACCTGCACAAATTAAACACAAAACCAAATAAAAACCATAAATATTGCATTCGAAACACATAAAATCCTAAGTTTTAAACATCAAATCTGTTGTATTTTGATAGCACATTAACACCCTTAAGTTACAATTGTTACTTGTCCTTAAGCAATGACTCAATCAATATAGATAATATAGCAAAACACTGACCTTAACCCAATAGAATATATCACATACAATTCAACTCAATTACCCACACTAACTTCTCAAAATAGGATTAGATAGTTATTTAGCAAACGAAAGCACATTAGTGCATCTGACGACACAACTATGACAAGCAAATGAATAGCAACAGTCCACAATCACTGAATAAGTCAAATGGTAACAATGCAATGCAAATGCTCTCACAGAAAGAAGTCCCAAATAAAACACTCAATGATGATCTCAAATTTTACCATGGGACTTTGCAAACATATTCACTCTCCCAAAAGATATTTATACATGATGACTAATAACATAGGCTTGCCCTTATACTCATGACTCAGATTTTTTGGACTAGGATCATTTTATGACTTTCTAGGCTAACATAGGCTTAGAGGGCTTTGGTATGATATTTTGGAAAAATAGTGACAAAAACTCATCCTTCAACTATATTTTTCATCACTTTCATCTTACCAACTATAGTATTTTCACCTCATCCTCCCTTTCTCCACATTCTAGCTTTTTGGGGTATTTTTTCTCATTATTCAGCTTTTGCATCATTTTTACACTTCATTTTACTTTTAATCTCAATCTAAGGCATCTTTTTTTTTCTTGCACCCGATACATGATTTTCTTCTTGTTTTCCTTATTCCCAACTTACCACCTTATTTTTGTGATTTTACCCCTACATCGGTCACCCTCAACTTAGACTTTTATCCTATATTGAAGTACACAATATCTATCCCCCGAACCAGGGCCACATTTGGTAACCACCCTCAACTTAGGCTTTTTGCCTCTATCAAGGTTCACAATGCTCAAGGACAGACCAGGGCCAATTTCAATGTTTATCACTACACAAGGTTAGGCTAATTAGGTGTTAAGAAAGAATTGATACATGTAAGGCTCAAATATTTGGAACAAGGGAGAAAAATTCATTTGGTTGGTCATTTTTATGCTACAGTGGATTAAATTAAAGACCAAAGGCCTAAGATCCCTTCCTAATCCATTTAATCTACAATCTAAGTTAGAGTTACATGACAAGTTCTGAATTAGGACAAAATGCTTGAATCTATCCATATAAGCTCACACTCACTTGGCATTGCATACATTATCAACAAACAACTCATAGATCATGCTTCATGTCTCAAATTACCCTAACTTATTAGAATAAATATTGCCAAACACCCAAACATGCATGGTTACCATTTAATTACTAATAAAAAAATTTGCTGGATACCAATTTTTAAAATAAAACATAAAAACATGTTATATGCCATAAGTATTAGTACTATACGCTACAAATATTATCTAAACATCCTAAACGTGCTGATTTTATAGAAATTAAATATCCATGAGGGAAAAGAACACAGGCAAGAAAACCTTGGCATCAAAATTTGGGGTAGTTATAGATCATAAGCTACTCAAACTTCACTGAGGGCCATAACTACCCACACCCCATTGAAAATGTTTTGCATTGTCCTCAATGCACCAAATCAAGCAAAAATAGAAGAAGTAGGGGTAAAAAAACACCTTGATACCAAAGTGCCAGTCTGTAGCTAAGTATGGCCATCCCCTTCCTGCGACATCATCTTCTCAACTGCTCCACTCTGTCCGGAGGGGCTAATACCCCTTACCTGATCATGCTCACGAGCTAGCCTCATCTTCTCCTCAAGCGTTGATGTCCTTAAGGCCATCTTGAGATCATTCTCGTCATCTTTATCTACCTTAGAGACCTTTACAAGTACATTTTTCTCATCTGGATTTGTATTCGTACAAGGTCTCTTCCCGAGGAAAGTTAGTGTAGGCTCTATAGTGGCAAATAAATCAAACAACGAATCTGTAGATATAGTTTTCAATAATGTCACAGGCGCCGCAAGTGAAGCTGTCATATTAACCCTAAGCTTCTCGATCTATTTCTGGACGACTGATAGATCTGAAGGCCAGGCCTCAGCTAATCTCTTCTGAACCTAGTCATCACAGGTATCGATATAGGCGTCCACTCCAGAAACACAATCCTGAATAGTAGAGATGGTGAATGCCCAACACTGCTCCTCTGAGTCTGTAACAGTCTGCCGAACCCATGGCCTAACCTGCTGAATAAACTAAGACAACTGGGCCTCAACACATGATAAATGTTGTACCATGGCCTAAATGAAGACATTCGACACATAAACCATGCCCGATGTAAAAGTCTGTGATGATATGGCCTCTGGTGTAGAAGTAGCTATAGTATGACCCCTCTCAACAACGACTACCTTGGGCTACTGGGGTCTCTCATCAGTAGTAGTAGCAGTAGAGTGCGGGTAGTTATCCAACCCTCAGGTGGTGGCTCCGAGGTAAACATATGTGGTGGGGGGGCTGTGCTCGGTGGGTTGCCACTGGGTTCTAATTAACCTTTATTAGGCTGGCCTCTAAGGTATGCTGGGCCATAACTAACTGGTCTAGCTGATGAATTATCTCCACCTAAGACTCTTAATAGTTTGTAGATCAAAACTGGGAGTGGAATAGAGGTGGCCTTCGTAAGTGTTGACTTATGAATTTTCTCTGCTATAAGCTAGGCCCAATCAATGTCATAGCCAGCCAAGATGCTGGCAACCCATACCACCTGCTCAGCTATCAAAGTATTATCTGCCAGAGTAGGTCGAATGTGGGATCTAACAACCGCCCACCAATATTTGGCTGGGACACTCAATGAAATATTTATTATAGGCTCAGTGTGGGTGGTGACCTAAGCAGGCTCAAGACCCTGCTCTGCAATGTGACTGGTCACCCATCTCAAAAGTGACGTTCGATGTACCAAATCCTTCATGATCAATGAATTTTTGGCCAACCCCATCCTATAGTCAATCTCAGCTATTGATCTCGAGGCACGGTACTTGGGATAAAAAAATACACAGAGGATCATCTCATCTGAAATATCAACCCATTGCTAGTCAATCTCAGATATTGATCTCGAGGCACGGTACTTAGGACCAAAAAGTACACAGCAGATCATCTCATTTGAAATATCAACCCACTGCCCTCTTACTCGAACCTCTGTCAATCTGGACTGTGAGATAGGGCTCTTTCCCTTGGGAAGGTCTCATTGAATCATGGCTGCATATAATTCATAAAACTCCAGTATCACAATCGGGGTGTATCATCCAAGTGCCTTCATCAGCCACTCAAGCCCATATCATAACCTTCAAACCTAGGACACGACTTAGTCCATCACCAATAACCTTAGAATCCTCATATATCGAATGAGTGGGTTTGCCCGCTCTTTGGGCTGCATACCTTCCAAAAATATGGCCTCTATCCCCTCAACACACCATCGATGAGTACTAACATCTGGTGCTAAAAAAGAAGATGGTGCGACAGAAGACTCGACATCTCCTCTATCCTCGGAGCCATCCCTAGAACTAGACTCTTCTTCTAATCATGTTATCTGTGGCATGCTACTCCCAGTCTTCTCACTACCTTCCTCTTTATACTGGGAAGGGCCATTATGCTGAGCCTGAGGCTGCCCAGCTATGGCTACAACTCTCGTTCATGGTCGAGACACCTCTGGGTCAGGCTGGGTATCGTATATCTCCACTAACCCACTCTGCTGAGTCTGGTCGTCACCTAAATGATCATCATCTGTAGGCTTATCTATGAGCTACCTCCTAAAAGCCTAAATCTTTGCATGTTTGCCTTTCGGGGCCATGATATCTAAAAATTAAATATAAACAAACCATAGTTAGCCCCAAGAATGAAGAAACAAAAAGCAAAAACTTTATTTAGTCAGTTGTAGAAAGGCTCTACGAGAGGCCCTTTATGAGTCGTAGTGAGCACTATGATTCATTAAGTGCTCTCATATATCAATGCTTTAGAATAATTGCTCTATGAGAGGCCCTTTACGAGTCGTAGTGAGCACTATAAGTCGTTAAGTGCTCACATAGATCAATGCTTTAGAACAATATTGTTTACTAAAAATGCTTACGAGACCTAGGTATGACTCGTAAAGTGTGTCGTGAGTCACAAACTTGGGTCATATACAATTCTAGAGAGTAATTAAAGAACATACAAGGATCTATGATACCTATCTATGAGTTGTAAAGTGATCTATGACTCGTAAAAGGTTATGTATGATGAATACTTAGATTATCAAGTGTCCAGAATTTCCCACGAGGGGAAATTATGACTTGTAGAGCAATCTACAAACCATAAAAGACTCTCGTGAACAAGAAATTTCAGGTACCTGGCATATGTAAGTTCATCACACTGACCCCAAGAACATATTCAATCCTAAATTCTACCAGCATCGAAGCAAGCATAAATGCACTCACATATTTAGTGCACAATAACCCAGGCACCATATTCAATCCTAAATTCTACCAGCATCGAAGCAAGCATAAATGTACTCACATGTTTAGTGCACAATAACCCAGGCCCACTAAAATTTCACATGTATTCACTCCATTATAAAATGAACAATCATAGAATATTCCCACCCTAGGTGCCGGAAATTCTTGCCGGAAAATAGATTGAGTCACCAAAAATTGATCTAAAATATAGAGAAGGGGGAAATTTTGGGACTTCTTGGTTAATTAAGTCAAAAGTGGAGTCAAAATAATTTGACCCCCCTTATATACCTTTACTGGTTCAACAGTTAAAATCACTGGGCTTGGGTCTACGATAGCTCGAGTATGAGTCATAGGTCGATCTACGACTCATAAGTTAGGGTTTCGTAGAACCCTCAACACTTAGAAAATTTTCAAAACATACCTGATTTCTATGAACCACATCACGACTCATATGTTGATCTATAAGTCATAAAATTGGAATATGGGTTGAGTGCACACTGTTCATCCTCACTGGAAATCTCTACGAGATAGGGTTACGATTCATAAAGTGCAATATGACTCGTAAACCCAGTCGTAGAAACTTTACCTGATGTATTTCTTAGTAAAATCTGTTGACTTAGTCTTTTACCTGTGTACTCTTCATAAAATTCACTTGCACCCTATATACAACAAACCCAATGTCAATAATAGCAATCAAAACACGATCAAACAACTACCTAAGAATCTAAAAATTAGAAATAAACTCAAAACTAAGCTAAACCATCAAAAATCCTTGGGTTGCCTCTTAAGTAGTACCTGATTTATTGTTGCAACATGACTTAGCTAGCTTGAGTAATGAAACTTTCTCAAGATCTGGTGCATCATCATCACCAAATTCTGCCTCCTTTTTGGGGCTTGTCATCATGCCTCTTTGAATTTGTTCTAGTTGTGCTGACACATGTCCAAATAAACTATTGAGTTGTTGAATGGCCATAGAGTGTTGGTCCACTCTGAGGTTTATCTTGACAATGTCAGACTTGATCTTCTTCAATGTCTCATCTTGAGTATCACCCCTATTTAACAACTAGTCAAACATCCCATCAATTCTTAAGTTCCTATCTTCCATATCATAACTTTGCGGGGATACATTTGCTTAACTAGAACTCCTATCAATAGTGCTTGCATAGTCCATTAAATGACTATTCCTGGCTTCCACACATGGTTGGATTTGACTGCCATGTTCATGTGCTCAAGAATCTCTACAAATGGTTGCTCTTCAAACCAACCTCCCAAGAGAGCATCAACACATGCTTGACTGTTAGTAGCTAGAGCTCGATAGAAATTTTCCACCAAGACATTCCGAGGAATCTCATGATCTAGTGCATTCCTCAAACATCTATTGAATCACTCCTATCTATCAAGGATTGAATTACCAGGAAATTTCTTATATTGATTGATATGGTCCTCTATTTTGAGCCTATTTGGTTTAAGGATGTACCTTATTAAGAAAGCCCTTAGCAATTCTATCTAACTAGTGATCAAACCTGCATAAGCTTGGATAGCCATAATGCAGCATTGCTCGTAAGAGATAATGGGAAAACATAGAGTCCCACAACATCCATAGACAGATTTTGTGTCCCCATCACACTTTTACAAATAAATGCCACATTGTGCAAATAGCTTTATGGATCCTCTGATGGTAGGGCTACAAATAATCCACGATTTTGCAGCATTTGAAGTAGCCCACTAGAAATAGTGAACTTTATCTCAACCAATAGTGGTCGCAACACAATAGCCCCAGTCACATCCATAGCCGTAGGTTCAACCTATATTAATTCCATCGATAAGCATTGATATTAAATCTTGAGGCTGTGGAATATTCTCCAATGCTGGTGGGTTTTTATCCCTATCACCAACATTAATGTTTAGATTAAAAACTGCATTACCACGATGTTAATATTTTCTTGGGTTATTCTTCTTGTAATTCTTTGGATCTCAGGATCAAGTGGAGTTAAGGGATTGCCTTGACTCCTAGTGTTAGGTATACACTCCTAGTATACACTGCAAAAAAACAAAACAAAAATAAAAACAAAAGTAAAATACAAGGAAACTAAGAAATTAGCACTCGAATCATAATTACCAGCGAATTCGATCAAAGTCTAGCCGTATTCCCTAGAAATGGAGCCATAATCTTTGATCGCACCCAAGTTACACCTCTCTTTTGGAGGATTAAATAGTCGTTGTCAAATATAAAACCTAACCAAGGTTAAGGTCGAATCCCGCAGAGAATACGAAGACTTCCAAATTGATTGACTAATAAAAAATTCAAGTATTAAATAACTCAATTGCCCGAGGGGGGGTTGCAATGATTGATAAGAAATTAAACTAAACTAACTAAAACAAGAGACAATCAATAATGAAAAGAAACTTGAATTGTGTTCCCCATGATTCACCAACTTAATATCCTCGGATAACCCAATTCTCGACTAGAGTATAGCATGTAGGACGGTAATTTAAGTTCACCAAGCCCTTTGGTCAAAGTTCAGAGGCAAATTTCACTATATGACTTGGCCCATCTCCATAGTGTGCAATACTAACCATTACCCATAGTCCTAGTGAACCTCCCCTTGGTCCAGTTCGATTGATTAGATGAGAACACATCATCAAATCCTATTAATCAATCTCTTTCCCCTTTCATTACCACCTAAATTGGGAAGGTAACACTAGGCAAATTCTAATGTTGGCCACCACTAGAAAACATGCAAAACAAAGAGAATTGATTAATACATGCATAGTATAGGTATTCCAAGAATTGCAAATTATCCGGGTTTACTTGGTTAGATCTTCATGGTTCCCACAATCCCAAGTTATGGATTTAGCTACATATGCTATGGGTAGATGAAGATATCATGAATTGATAAAACATAATTAATCACTTACCCAATTGAGTTGAAGAACAATAAAATCCAAACTATATTGAGAATCACAAGATTTGATAATACAATGAATCCACAAGTGTATTTCCTCCAAAATTGAAGTCCTCAAGTACAAAACCCTATAAAGTACTCTACTCACATCCTCTCTACAATACTCTCCAAAATTATCCTAAAAATTACTATTTAAAGTATTTACAAACACATCCTAAAAAATTGAAAAATTGGTGAGTGACTTTCTACGACAAGACTTTATGACTAGTAAACATTGAGTAATAATCGGGGTCTCATATTCAGCTCTTGAGATATTGGACTTTACTTCTACGAATCCACTTTATGAGTCATAGACTGATTTATGACTCGTATTGTACTCTCATAGACTTCATCTGCATCAACTGGTCCTTCATCTGCATCAACTGGTCCTTTACTGGAACTCATTAGAATTCTGCACAAAACCTCTCTATACGACTCGTAGAGTGATCTACGGCTCATATAGAGGTCTCTTATGGCTAAACTTCAAAAATCAAACTTCACTGGAATTTATCACGAAGCTACCTATACGACTCACAGACTGCTCTACGACCTATAGAAGGTCTCTTAAAACACTAAAACCAGAAGAGTCTGTAATTTGTTCCAAAATCATGCCAACCTGCTTTCCTGAACAAATTAAACACAAAACCAAATAAAAACCACAAATATCATATTAGGAACACACAAAACCCTAAGTTTTAGGCATCAAATATGCTGTATTTTGACAGTACATCCATGAGCCTAGAGATGTCATATCCCAAAAAGCATAGTTGTACGATATTTCACAACCAAATCAGAGATCCCAGAAATAAACGTGTGCATTCTTGCATGGGGGCCAACCACTAGTATAGGAGCATTCTTTGAGTGCTTTGTAAATTTGAGGGTATATTCCCTCACACTCAAGCCACCCTATTTGAGGTTGACAAATTCTCTTAGTTTGGCCTCTCTAAGCTCAAGAGGAAAGAAACAGTCCAGAATAGCAAACTTAAACTCTTCCCAACTAGTCCCATCATCACCATTCCTCTCCATCAACTATTTGTTGTACCACACTTGAGCCACATCCTTCAACTAATAGGTAGCGAGGTCAGCTTTCTCTTCTGAATTCACCCCTATGATAGTCAACACCTTAGAGAGTTCATCTATGAAGTCTTGAGCATTCTCATCAACTTTCGACTAATAAAACTCTAGAGCATTCATCAAGGTAAAATATCTCACTCTAGTAGCTAGAGTGGGAAAATGAGGAGGAGGAGGATTAGCCTGCCTAGCTTGGTTGGTCACCACTTAGGGCAAGCATAGAGAAGGCATTTTGTAAATCATCTTGGTTGGTCACCACTTGGGGCAACCTGGGCTGGGGAAGATAATGATTGTTGATCCCCAAGATCAACTCATTTCGTCAGGGTACCCCGATGGAAAATTTGGATTAAATGGCTGCGACCCGCATAACCGTTATTTAGTGAAAAATAAAAAATTGTCAAGTGGCGGAAGATGCTATGCATGTAATGACAGTTTAATATCAAAATTAAACAAATAAAGCAAATAAGAAAATTAATATTACTAAATAATACAAATCGAATAGTTAGTCAAACAACCTAATCTAAAGGTTAGAACCTAATTAAAAATCCCTAGCGGAGTCGTCATTTCTGTTTATTGAAAAAAATGACTTGGTTTTGAAAATTTGATTTATTACTTAATTAATTTAAATATAAATCAAATTCTCAAAATTTTAAATAGAGTCGCCACTTAATTTTTAAGAATAATTAAGAAAACTAAAAACTCAACAGAAAAGTCTTAAAATTTTTCAAGAGACGGGTAAGGGTTCAATTTTCCATTTTTAGAAGAAATTAATCACTCAAAAATGTCCTCTATCTTGCGGTTGACCAACGATTAGGAAATTTTGACTAACTTTGAAAATTGCTAATTTTGAAAAATTCACTAACTTTGAAAAAATTGACTAAGTTTGGAAAAATCGACTAACTTTAAGAAAATTGTCTAACTTTGAAAAATGACTAACACTTGAACCATTTTTAAAGAGTTTCACCAAACTCTAATTTGTAGAAATAGTTCTAACGTCAAAGAAAAATCACTAAAATGGAAATTAACATAAATGGTAGACATGTTAGGGAAATTAATTAGATTAAACAAACAAAATAACATAAAGAATGAAATAATGTTAGTGTTAAAACAAAGTATCACAAACAAATAAGTATGAAATAAACAAGACATAAACTAAAATTGGGCTTGGCAAGCCCAATTTTAATAGCTTGTCCTAATTCTAAATGTTTGGACCTGCCTGGCCCTAAAAAATCTTATCCAGCTACTGCACCTTGAGTTCTTAACCCCTATTCCACATGGTATATTATTGTATATTCCCATGTTGCTGCTTCCCCAAGTAAAGAGTAACTAGCTTCTTTAATTGGACACATCTGCTACTAACTCAACCCTCAAGGAAATGCAAGGAGGAGTCCAAATGGACTCAACATAGCACCACCTTTTTTGGAGCAACGAACTGGTGACGATGACCTGGGAAGAACCTCTAGTGCTGACCCAAAAAAATAGAAATTATAGTATTTGTGTTTTTTAATGGAAAGAATCCCTCTTGAAAACTAGAAATAACACTCTTCTTAGGATTTTTCGGGATTAAGGATGACTCCCTTCAATGGAGGAGAAATAGGATTTATATAACACAAAATTAGGGCAAAATGGGAGGGAAATCGGATGGGTAGTTGGGGAAATTCGGGGAGAAAACCATGAACGTATTTGAAATTTAAAATCCTAAATCTATCCAACCAGTACCAAACGAAATGGATTCTTCAACGGGAACCATTGAAGCCGTTCAATTCAATCAAGGGAAAATAAGGGTTTGGGATTGCTACATTTGGGTTGTTCCCCTTAACAGATTTGTAAGGAAAGGGGAAACGTATGGAGGAGTTTGTTGAAAGAACATTGGATTCCTTGGCGTTTTGCTAGTTCTATTGGTCGATGAAGAAGGGGATATGGATGAGGGGGTGTACGTGTCGAAGGAGAAAGAAAGGAAAAGAGAAAATGGGGAATTGGGGGCACGTACGTGTCACGCGTAAAAATATATGTTTATATTATGTATTATGTTGGTTATATGTGGCTAAAGAATAGAATTGGGCCGGGAGCATAATATACCCGTTTACCATGGGCACGTACGTGTCACGTGTAAAAATATATGTACATATTGTGTATTATGTTGGTTATATGTGGCTAAAGAATAGAATTGGGCCGGGTTGGGATTTGATTTAGGCTAAAATTGGTCTGAAAAGGGAATAAAATTGATCTAAAAATGGGTTCAATGGTAGGGATTTTAAATTGAAAAATTAGCCATTTGAAATTGCAAACACGACCAATTAAATGTAACCAAATCAAATTCAATTGATTATTTGACTATAAGGCGAATTAGTACAAATTAATTGAAGAGCTTTAATATTAAAAACCTGAAATAATTAAATTAATCACAAACTAATAAGTCCTAAAATAATATGAAATTTATTTGAGAGAATATTTTTTGTATTTGTGAAAGTTAATTATTTCAAGTTATCAAAATTAAAAGCTCAATAATTAGTTCATATTATGGAGGGTACAAAATTGGGTGTCAACAATTATGTGTGTTGGAAAAAATTAGCGTTTTAGTGTTATTATAACAAAAATCAATTGTTCGGCTTAATATATTAATAGCTCATTAAATTTGTTAGTAAAATTCATTTCAACACTTGAACTGCAATTT
>DF365981.1:0-10698 GCA_000787875.1 Solanum virginianum
AGTTTATATAATCTGCACAGAGGACAAATGCATTTTCGAAGAATTTCAACGATTGCAAATAGACAACATTGGTGTCACAGAAAAAAAGGAGATTAAAGGGGCTGATCATATGGCAATGCTAAGTATGCCAAAACAACTTTGTCACACTCTCTTGGAGATTGCACATAAATACAATTAATGTGTCCTCATCTCATGTCAACATCTTTAACTCATTCTCTATTACATATATAACTGATTTGAATAATTAGTTGTTGCACTGGAAAAATATTACTGGATGGGTTCATGATTAATGTATTGTTTTTCTAGACATCAAGTGTATGTTGACATTATCATATGGTTTGAGGATTTTTCAAAAAGAGCAAATACTGAAACATAATAAGGTTAAAAAATAGCTAAAATAGCTATAGTTTGCTAAAATTATGATTTATAACTACATATTATAGGAGAGAGGCAAGCGAGATCGGGTGAGAGAGAAGAGAGACGACCGAGATCGAGAGAGGCGAATTGTGAATGTATATTTGCTGATACGTGTATATCTATCAAATAATTATATATGTGTAACTGATATACTTATATATTTGTATATCTGGTAAGCGAGATTAGGAGAGGGATGAGAGAGGTGAGCGAGATCGAGAGAGAGGGTATAGAGTGGAGAAAGGCGAACTGTACATATATATCATGTTGAATTGAATATGTATATTTGTCAAATAATTGCATATATGTAACTAATATACATATGTATTTGTATATCTAGCAAGATATTGGGAAAAGAGAGAAGAGAGGCGAGAGAGATGAATAGAGGGGAAAGAAAATAGCTAGAAAACTTTTACAGTTATAAATTGTAAATTTTTTCAAACTATAGTGGTATAGTGTAACTACATATCATATATTTGCGTAGTTATATAACTCTTAAAGTTATTATTATAGAACAAGTCCATGAATTTTGAAGGTTCTAACACCTTGAACCCACTGTTCGGGAAGATAAAAAAGTGCAAAGAAGAACAAATTAAGGTTCCTTGCTTTGGTAGAGATGAGTATATAATTTATTTGAATTCCATAAAAGATTATCACAATTTTATTGGTTATTATTAATAATAATAAAAAGCTAGACATCCGTCCCCGGATAAGCATTATGAGATAATTTGATAAAAATAATAATTAATCTTGTTACTTTGACTATCCCCAATTATTTTGAAACAGCAAACAAGAAATAATTGAGGAATATAAGAACATAGGAAAGTTACCATGTAAGAAATTACCATCTATCGCAATATGATATGTCCCAAAACTTCACGAAGCCAAGTAATTTTAGGTTACTAATCAATAATTAAAGGGACTATATATTTAATTTTCTTCATTCCGACGATTCACCTAACTGTAGTTATCCCTTTCAAGACTAATCCCCTAATCTAGAAAGCTAAATCAAACTTTTGGTAATAATCATTTACTGAAATACTACTTCTAGAGAAGCAAATATGTTACGACTCAAGGACCAGAGACTCAAACTTAACAATCTTGGATTTAAACGAGTCGAATAATGTTAAATATAGTGTATTAATAATATTTGTATTAATAATGCATAGACTATTTCTTTCATTGTTTGACTTGTTGTATTAAAATTAGTAATCATTGCATAAAAATATTTATTTAATAAGATAACATTCACAATTATGATGGAAAAGATATAAGAAAAGATTTTGAGGGGTAATAATTCTTTAACCATGCTAATGCTGATGAGTTTTACACAGAATGACACAGAAAATGAATTAAGTTATGAGAGAAGAGCAAGTGTAATTCTTATTTCTGTAAAAACTTAACTGATACAATGAAATCCTATGCTTATATACATATTGTTTATTCCCTTGTAACTACCCTTCACAGCTAACTAATTATCACAACAAACTAACTAACAACTTTGACTAACAAACTTTCCTGCCAATTATTCAAGTTACACCTGTCTAATTACTCCCCCTCAAACTAGTGGGTGTGAAGACATTTAACACTCCTAGCTTGCTTACTAAATGTTCATTTTGTAGTCTAGGAAAACCTTTGTTTAATATGTCTGCAATTTGATCCTTAGAGCTTACATACTTTGTCCTTACTGTCCCCTCTTGTATCTTTTGCCTGATGAAATGACAGTCGATCTTTATATGTTTTATACGCTCATGAAATATTTGATTTGCAGCTATTTGTAAGGCTTCTTTACTGTCACTGTATATCGTCAGCAGATCATTAATGCCATTTCCCAATTCTTTCAGCGAGGCTGTAATCCACACCACCTCTGACACTGCATTTACCATACTTTTGTATTCTACTTCTGCAGAGCTTCTGGAAACAACACTTTGCTTTTTTGATATCCATGATACCAAGGAGTCCCCATGTTTAACCAAGAATTCTGATACCCATCTTCTAGTATTGGGATAAGAGGCTCAATCCGTATCACAAAACACACTCAATTTATTTATTTTGTTGCTACTCGGTAATATTCCAAGCCCTGGTTCTCTTTTAATGTATCTCATTACTGCTACCTCCCAGTGTGACTTCCTTGGTTGCTGTAGGAATTGGCTGAGTGTCTGAACTGAAAAGGTTATGTTTAGCCTTGTCATGGTTAAGTATAACATTCTCCCTATTAGGCTTTGATATTGTTCTTTATTCTCAAGGAACTCATCATCTAATTTTCCTGTTAACTCATCTAACACTTGTGTTGTTAATTTGATATTTGCATCTAATGGTGTCCAAGCTAGTTTAGCATTTCCCAATCCTAGCTGTGAGATGATCTCCAACGCATATTTTCTTTGGTCAATCAGAATTCCCTTTTTTGATCTGCTAAACTCCATCCCAAGGAAAAATTTTAGATCACCAATATCCTTAATCTTGAATGCT
Source organism: Solanum virginianum (assembly GCA_000787875.1). Taxonomy (NCBI): domain Eukaryota; kingdom Viridiplantae; phylum Streptophyta; class Magnoliopsida; order Solanales; family Solanaceae; genus Solanum; species Solanum virginianum. The sequence goes on from DF365981.1 coordinate 2,884, forward strand.
TTGCGTAGGGCATTCTTTGTTGTTCTATAAGATCCATGTTGCTTCCTGTGATCAGCACGTCATCAACATAGAGCAATATTATCATTATCTCTGATCCTTGCTTCTTAATAAACAGTGAGTGATCAAGACTGTTTTGGAGAAAACCTGATTGAATTAATGCTTCACGCAGTTTCAAATTTCACTGTCTGCTTGCTTGCTTAAGTCCATAAAGGGATGTCACAAACTTACATACTAAACCAGACTCCCCCTAATTGGAAAATCCCTCAGGTAGCCGCATATAAACTTCATCATGTAAGTCCCCATATAAAAAAGAATTATACACGTCTGGTTGATGAATAGGCTAGTTGGATTGAGCAGCTAATGACAGAACAAGTCTGACAGTTGACATCTTAACAACTGGTGAAAAGATTTAATTGAAGTCAGGTCCTTCCTTTTGAGTATATCCCTTAGCCACCAATTGTGCTTTAAATCTCTCTACATCACCATTGGACTTCAATTTAATCTTATAGACCCATCTACACCCAATAGGAATCTTTCCTGGGGTAATGGAACTAAATCTCAAGTATGGTTGCCTTCATGAGCCTAAATTTCATCTTGCATTGCTTCAACCCATCTGTTGTCCTTAATTGCTTCCTAGTATGAGCTAGGTTCTTGCATAACTGAGAAAACACCTAGATATCTCTGATGTGATGCAGACAAACTATCATAAGAGACATAATTGGAAAGAGGATATGGGGAAGTACTACTGAATGGTTGTGTTATAAAATCTAACAACCAGATAGGTCGTTTGGATACTCTAGTGGATCTTCTTTGAGGTAAGACTTGAGTAGGAATAGGTGATGGACTTTGATGTTGCTGAGTAGGAGTATCAGTGGGTATGGGAACAGGATTAGTGGAAATGGAAGTTGTGAAAGATGGATTGTGCTCAAGGATTATATCAGGGAAATCAGAAATGGAGATATCATCAGGAGGATTATCAAAGTGACCAAAGGCATCTGAAAAAGTAGTATCCGAAAAACAGAAAAAGACTTAAAAGGAAATTGACTTTCATGAAAACCTACGTCTCTGTTGATAAAAAGCTTTTGTTTGACTAGATCAAATAAGATATATTCTTTAGTCACATTGGAATATCCCATAAACACTACTTTTACTGCCCTGGGAGCAAATTTATCCACTCTGAGTAATGTACTAGCAAAATACAAGCATCCTAAAGTTCTTAAATGTTTGAGACAAGGTTTTCTTTTAAAAAATACTTCATAAGGTGATTTACCATCAAAGACTTGAGATGGTAACCTATTGATGATGTGTGCAGCTGTAAGGATGCAATGACCCCAAAATTTGATAGGAATACCACCTTGAAATCGATGTGCCCTTGCAACCTATAATATATGTCTATGTTTCTTCTCAGCAACACCATTTTGCTGAGGTGTATAGACACAAGTTTTGTAGTGAATAATTCCTAACTCCTTGAATAAGGCCTGCATCTGATCACTAACAAATTTCCCACCATTATCATATCTGACACCTTGAACTGGGACATTAAACTGAGTAAGAACCATTCTAAAGAATTGCTTTAGAACTACCAGTATATCACTTTTGAGTTTCAACAAAAATATCCAAGTAATTCTGGAGAAATCATCAACAATTGTGAGAAAGAACTTGTTTCCATCAAAAGTGTGTGTATTATATGGACCCCATACATCCAAGTGTAACAAAGCAAGCACTTTATCTGATTTAGTCTCACTGTTAGGGAAAGGAAATCTAGTATGCTTACCCAATGAACAGACTTCACAACAATCTAAAGCAGATCTACAAGCATCTATTGTATATCCAAAAATATTATTCATTGACCTCATTGATGCATGAGTTAATCTTCTGTGTCACATTGTGATGTCCTCCTTCTCATTATGAGCAGTAAAAACTCTAGCATCTTCTGAGTGTGTACTTCCAGTTCTATTTGATTTTTGTGGAAACAACCAGTACAGTCTATCATGCTCTTTACCAATCCCCTTCGATTTTCTAGTTCTGAAGTCTTAGAATAGGCGGAATCTAGGATAAAATAACATAAAACAACTGAGTTCCCTAGTCAATTTTGACACTGACAGCAAATTGTATTAAAAGTTTGGAACAAATAGGATATCATGTATTTCACCAGTCTTGGTTATTTTACAGCTTCCAGTATATGTTACTAGAGTTACTCCACCATTTGGTAGATGAACTCTTTTATTGTGATATGATTTAACCAATCTCACATTAGACAATATATCTAGACTTGAAATCATATGATTTGTTGCCCCACTATCAATTATCCATTTTTGGCCTTCTACTTTAGACAAAGGAATTTGTGTTATACCTATCATATCTGCCATATTGGCCATTATACCACTTTGTGAAGAATCTTTGTCCAGAATTTGCAGAATACTTTTATGTTGTTCACCTGTCATTTGTGGTGTCCTCGGAAGGTCTCCTGTGGCCATTTTATCAATTATTTCCCTCTTGTCTTTGACTCCTGATCCTATGTGTTTATGTGCATTCTCAGTATGAACACTGTAGGCAGTGTTCATGTTTTCCTTCCTTTTGAATTTCCAGTCAGACGGATAACCATTGAGTCTATGGCAATCCTTTTTTACATGACCTTTCAACTTATAGAAATCACAATGTTGTTCTTAATTTTTCTTTCCTTTTTGATGATATTGGTGGTTTGATCCTCTATTATGTTGATAATTTTCTCCTCTTTTCACCAGAAGTGCTACTAGATCTGTTCCTTGTCCTCTCATAGAAGAGCTGGCTATTGTTCTTGACTCTCTCTCTCTCTCTCTCTCAATCAGCATAACATATGCTTTGTTAAGGCTTGGTGTTGGTTCAATCATCAAAATCTGACTTCTCAATTAATCATACGTTTCATTCAACCCCATCAAAAATTGCATCAGCTTCTGTCGATGCAAGTGTTCACCAAATTCCTTCGACTTTGGACAATCACATGGTGGTGGCACTATGCTAGCAAATTCATCCGATAGATTTCGTAATTTTTAAAAATAGACAGGAATACTATCATTACCTTGCACTGTCCCAACTATATCCTTATGTAATTGATAGATTCTCGAAGCATTCACCTTGTCAAACCTCTCACGTAAGTTATCCCAAACTGCTTTTGCACTCGTTACATATACAATTCCTTTATGCAACTCCGGTATCACTGAACTCATGATCCAGCCTTGAACCATTGCATTACATTGATCCCATTGGTGCCCTAATTTAGCTCCAAAATCCTCCTTCTTCCAGGTTTCATCTACGATTCCAAGCTTATTCTTTCCAAGCAGTTGAATACACATTGCCCTGCTCCAAATGGAGTAATTTTCGAAACCTGTCAATTGCATTGGTATGATAGAAGTTTCAGTGGTGTCAGAAGGATGCAAAAATAGAGCATGATTGTGATCAAATTTCGTCGTCGCCATTATGGATCTCTATGCTTCAGATCAGTCGTAATCGAACTCACAATTGTGAGTTACGCTCTGATACCATGAGGAGTTTTACACAGAATCTCACAGAGAATGAATTGAGTTAAGAGAGAAGAGAAAGTGTAATTCTTATTTCTGTAAAAACGGAACTGATACAATGGAATCTTATGCTTATATACATATTGTTTATTCTCTTATAACTATCTTTCACAGCAAACTAATTGTCACAACAAACTAACTGATTCCTCAACTAACTAACAACTTTGACTAGCAAACTTTCCCGCCAATTATTCAAGTTACACCTGTCTCATTAAATGCATGCATTAAAGTCTCTTACATTACTGATACCTAGAAATCTAAGATATTAGTAATACACACTTTAATACACAATAGCATGAATAGTTACACATGGCATGAAATAGCATAAAAAAAGTGTCAAATAAAATATTACTAATATAAAAAGTTAACGCACACATTATTTTTACTAATACACTCTACCAAACGACCCCTAAATGTTTTTAAAGACTGGTTCTCGTGTTGAAAAGTTTTACAGTTTTACTCCCATAACAGTACATACGATGACTACAATAACTTTGATTAACATAAATATTAATAATACTAAATGTGGTGCTTTATACAAGAGTGATGATGTTGGAAATCTACTTTGCAACTTTTGATTAATAATCGATCACAGACATTTTTATTGAGTCACATTTGTTTTATACTTTCTTCGTTTCAAAAAGAATAAGTTTTTAAAATTTGTTTCAAAAAGAATGATTCAATTTTTTAACAAAATAATTTTCTACGAGACATATTTAAAGTCACAAAATTAAATATATATTTGGCATAATTTCAATTTAGAAACACAAAATTAATTTTTTTTCTTAAACTTTGTGTTAAATCAAATTATGTCATTCTTTCTGCATTAAGGAGGTACTAGTTTGTCGGCAATCAATTTGATTAATTTTAAAGCTATTAAATTAAATTCATGCATAAATATTTTACATAAAATTTTAAATATTCAATAACTTCACTGCGACTTGCAAATCTTTGAGCAGAAAATATTAATAAAAAATCTAGATAGCCTAATTAATTGAATGATAAAAACAGTTACTCCTCTTTTAATTGAGATATACTCAAATCATATTTCCATGCGTAGCAATGCCAATTCAATGGCATTATATGTATGTGGAAAATTAATTTAATTAAAATAATCTCCACTTCCAGCAAAACCTCCCTCTCCGCCGGAGAGCTGCCACATACCGGCTCCGGCTCCGACACCATTGTTGTAATTTCGAAGGTACGAATCCAGAGCTCCAGGAAATGGCCAAGCGGCAGGTCTTCCAATACCAAAGCCCATGTCCTCAATTCCACCAAGTGCCAAAACCCCAGGTACATGAGAGCTCAACAACGACGTGAAATTGTTGATAGGCTTCACATCGCTACCAAAAAGTAATTGATTGGCGGCAGGAAGAGGTAGCACAAACGGGGAATTACCGGGTACCAAGTGAGGAGAAAGGGAGGAAGTGGAGGAGGAAAAGGGGGTACTGGTATAAATGCGGGAGCGTTTGGCATTTTTGCGACTACCGCCACCAATGGAGATGTCACGTAAAGTGCCGCCTTGGGTCCAGTAACGGCGGCAAGACTTGCAGCAATGGCGTGGCTGAGACAAATTATAGTTGTTGTAATAACAAAACTTTGTGTTGGTCGAGTCACAACGTGGACAAGGAAGTTGATGATAAGGTTCTTGTGCTGGTGGTACTTGCACACCACCTGTTTGTTGTTTGGTCACTCTTCTTTCACTTGCTTCCAGAGTCATTTTTGCAGATCAATTAAGTTACAAAACAATAGAATTATGAACCTAATGGGAAACAATGAAATTAATGTCATTTTATTTATAGAGATGAGGACCAATATTGTTATGTTGCAGCTTTTGCAGAAATATTTGCCACGAGATATGAATTATTTTAAGACAAACTGAAAAAATAGCGACTTTATTTGGGTCGGCTCCAAAATGGGGGTCTTGTTAATGTATATACGAACAGATGGATGCATAATAAACTACATTGCTTGCTTTCTGTTTCTAGCTACCATTCCTTTCGTTTTGTCATTTTCTTGTCATGACATTTTGATTCCTTGTTCCCCTCATCTTTCTTTTGGTCCAACTCATAATCACTTTTTTTCAATTAGGTTAATAGGTTCTGAATTCGATATTTGTAGCTTCCTGAAATATACCATATATCTGTGATAAACCATTTTAATTTGGACCATATAACAGATACCGGTCGTGGAAACTTAGTGGAGTAGTTCATCCGTTGATTGGTTGATTATCTAAATTTTTATTTAGTATCCCTTTTCCATTTTTCATTTTTCCTTCTCTAACCCTAATTTTCACACACAAAAAAGCGTAGACGTACATAAATATTTTTCAATAAAATGTTCATGTTTGACATCCCTTGTTTTTGTCAAAGGTTTGTATGAGGTAACCTGGGCGTATAATCAATAAAATGGTAAAATGGTAAGTACACTTTTATCCTTGAGATTTTGAGTTCAAGCTCATGGATTTGGTTGCCCATGAAAGGAGAAAAAAATTTAATATCTAAGGAAATTTTGCCTCATCTAAAGTGAAGAGTACCTTTTTGCTAATGCCTCGTCACAAGCAGAAGAACAAGAAAGAAGAAGAAAATGAGCATTTCCTTGCTTGCATTGCAGAAGTAGTAAATAAAGAAGCCTACAAACTTCTCTTATTACAAAAATTTGACAGATGTTACTTACTCTCGGTTGGTGAAGTGTACAAGAATAGTAATAATAAAATTAATTATGACGTGATTGTTCCTTTAGGCTTTATCCACTGTTTGTTTAGGTATATTAAGAGTTATTTTGTCCTTATAATCCACGGGTAAATATATATGACACAAAGGACTTTAGCATAAACTGGCACAAATTAGCTTTCTAGAGGTAGTTTAGTAATTAAAATAGATTTAATAGGTTAAATATGTCAATTCATTTAATTTTGTTTTATCCAAAATGTCCTTCAAACTTTTTATCCATAGGATTATACTCTTTTAGGTAATAATCACTGGTTAGTAATTTCTCTTCACATTTAGTTTTTCCTTCAAAATTATCAACTTCACAAATAATATATCGTCTTTCGGAGGTTCAAATTTTTTCCCAAAAAATTAAATATAATCAAAACGGACCTCATTTTTTGGTATTGAATTAAATAAATAAATAATAATATTTTATTTATTGCAATTTCATAAAAATATTTTCCAATGATTTTTAATTAACGTTTTATTCTATTTAAATGTTTTTATTAAAATCAACCTCCAGTGGTTGATATTCTTTTTAAAATAGAATATCGACTTTCGGAGTGCGGTAATTTTAATCTAATAAATAAAAGGAGTATATTTTTCATTTCTTTTCATCACAACAATTTAATACCGACATTTTGAGGTCGCCATACTAACCTTTTTTAAATAGAATATCAACTTTTTTAATCTAATGAATATACCGAGTGCACTTTCATTTCTTTCAATCACAATAGTTCAATAACCACATCTTGAGGTTGCTATATTAATTTTTTTGAATAGAATATTTACTTTCTGAGGTCGATAATTTTAATCTAATAAATAAAAAAAAGTACACTTTCAGTCCTTTAAATCACCACCCTCTACCAAAAAAATACGATTTAGCGACGGATCTTAGAGACAATACAATATCTGTCGCTAAATAGAGACATACTAGCTATGAAAGTGTTATTTGGTCGCAAATTATGAAAATAAAAGAATAGACATAGCTTTTAGCTACGAATTAGCAACAAAATTAGTTTCCGTTTCTAAATAGTGTACCAAGATTTGACGTTTATTACGTGTATAACTTATATCATTGAGTACACAACTATAAATAATATCAATGTGTAAACAATTTCTGATTTTTGGCAATGACTTGTGTTTCACCGGAAAAAGGGACAAAGAGATGGAGATCATTGGTAGGTGTTTCGCGGGGTTCTGGACTGGAAAAGGGGTCGTTTAAGGGTTGTCTACTGAATTGGAAATTAAAAAATGAGATTAAATATCTGCCCTCCGCTTAAACATGAGCGGTTAGGATTGAAATCAAGTGATGGGTCAGATTTGGATTAAAACAATGAATATCTAAATTTAAATTGAATAAGAATTAAATTGAGGATTTAAGATTTAGCCAGAAATTGATCTATTAGTCTAAATTTTGAAAGAAAATTTAGAAGGATTGACTAGAGTTAAAATAAATTGCAAAGAAATTGACTAAAATTGAAATAAATTGGATTATAAAGACTACGAATTAAATAAATTTGGCTGAAATTTAATAGATTGCAATC
>DF365980.1:996-24188 GCA_000787875.1 Solanum virginianum
GCACTCCATACAGATAGTGATGCCAAATCTTAAGTATCTCGGATTTTCCATTGGAGCTTTGGAAGACACGTTGTGCATACGATTACATTTTAGGGACATTTTGATAATTTTATGGGGTGTTACATCATCTCCCCCTTGGGTTTATTCATCCTCGAATAATGAGTAAGAATAGAATAAAAGTATGAGTAACCTCGAAACTCACCTCATTCCTCACTCAGGAACTCTCGAACTCTCAACTATCCATCACCTATCTATCTCAGCCTTAGACTCGGGAATAGAATTAGATAAATGCATCAACTCAATGAAAGGAGACATTCAATCACGCTAAGGATCAGGACATTTACCTTCAACATCATCATCATTTAGCACAAATAGGTACGGGTATTTAAGTTTCATCGCTTCCTCAGTTTTCCACGTAGCTTCCTCAACAAATTGATTCCTCCATAGGACTTTGATGGAGGCTATCTCTTTGTTCCTCAGCTTACGAACTTGTCGATCAAGGATTTGGACTGGAATTTCTTCATAGGATATGGTATCCTTCACTTCTGTACTCTCAATAAGAATTGCTAAGGTAGGATCTCCCAAACACTTTTTCAATATTGACAAATGGAACACCTGGTGAACTCCATCTAGCTCGGAAAGCAGGTCTAGCTTGTAAGCAACCTTTCCAATCCTCCTATCTTCTGCTCACGTCCATGTAAGACTTTTGACGACTCTATGCCATCTTCAACCTCTCTTTGATAATTTTCACCTTCTCTATAGACTGGTGGACAAGGTCAGGTCCTATCAATTCAGCTTCACTAACCTCGAACCAGCCAATTGGTGATCTACATCTCCTTCCGTATAATGCCTCATAAGGGGATATCTAAATGCTGGCATGGTAGCTATTGTTGTACGCAAACTCAATCAATGATAGATGGCTATCCCAATTGCCCTTGAAGTCGATGACGCAAGCTCTCAACATATCCTCCAAAGTCTGGGTAGTACGCTCTGCCTGTCCATCAGTCAAAGGGTGAAAAGTTGTGCTAAGATTCACCTTTGTACCCAAACCTCTCTGGAAAGATCTCCAAAATTGAGAAGTGAATTGAGCTCCTCTGTCCAAGATGTGAACAAGGGAACCCCATACAGCCTCATAATCTCCCAAATGTATAGTTGGCATAGTCCTCAGCTGTATAAGTTGTCTTGACAGCCAAAAAGTGGACTGATTTTGTCATCCTATCAACAATCACCCATATTGAATCATGCTGCTTTCGAGATCTTGGTAAGTCCGTAATGAAATCCATGTTGATCCTCTCCCACTTTCACTCAGGAATTTCAAAGTTTTGGGTCAGTCCACATGGTCTTTGATGTTCAACCTTAACCTGTTGAAAATTGAGGCATTTAGAGACAAAATCAGCAATGTCCCTCTTCATTTCGTTCCACTAATAGACTTCCCTCAAGTCATGGTACATCTTGGTAGAATCGGGATGAATGGAATATCTGGAGCTTTGAACTTTAGGCATGATCATCTCTTGAACACCATCAACGTCAGGCATGCACAATCTTCCTTGATACCTTAACACCCCATCTCCTCTTTGAAGAAAACCATCACCTTCTGCTTATGCACTACTTCTTTCAATTGGAACAAAACAGGGTCTTGGTATTGCTTCTCCTTCACTTCTAATACTAAGGATGAAGCAGAACCATTTTGAACATTGACCCCACCTTCATTGTTTTCCTCGAGTTGTACTTCGAATTGCGCCAATCTATGAACTTTCTTAGCTAGTCCTCTCTTTCCTTCCTCCACATGGGCAGTGCTACCCATAGACGTCCTGCTAAAGGTATCAACAATAATGTTAGCCTTACTAGGTGGTAGATAATGCTCATATCATAATCCTTGAGCAACTCCAGCCATCTCCTCTGTTGCAGGTTAAGCTTTTTTTGGCTGAACACATACTGCAAACTCTTATGGTCAGTGAACACGTTCACATGCACTCCATACAGATAGTGATGCCAAATCTTAAGTGTGAATACCTCCGCTGCCAACTCGAGATCATGAGTCGGATAATTCTTCTCATGGATCTTAAGTTTTCTGGAAGCATAGGCTATCACCTTCCCTCTCTGCATAAGTACACAACCCAATCCAACTCTCGATGAATCATAGTATATCACGAATTCTCCCGTCCCGTTACACAAAGTCAAAACTAGGGCTGTAGTCAATCTAGTCTTCAACTCATGAAAACTCTTTTTTCACATTCCCCAGACCATTGAAACTTGGATTTCTTCTGAGTTAGCTTAGTCAATGGTGCTGACAAAGAAGAGAAGCCCTCAATGAATTTGCGGTATTAGCTTGCCAAACCCAAAAAGCTTCTTATTTCTGTCAGAGAAGGTTGTCTAGGCTAGTTCTTAACTGCTTCAATCTTCTGGGTATCCACCCGAATACCATCTCTTAAAATAACATGGCCCAAGAAAACTACTGACTTGATCCAAAACTCACACTTTGAGAATTTTGCATATAACTCACGGTCTTTGAGCGTTTGTAAAACCACTCTAAGGTGATTAGCATGATCTTCCTCATCCTTTGAATATACCAGAATATCATCAATAAACAAGATCAAAAACATATCAAGATATGGTCTGAATACCCTGTTCATCAAATCCATGAAAGCTGCAGGTGCATTTGTCAACTCGAAGGACATGACCAAGAACTCAAAGTGGCCATACCATGTCTTAAAGGCTATCTTTGGGATATCACTTTTCCTCACCTTCAACTGATGGTAACTTGATCTGAGGTCTATCTTGGAGAAACAGGAGCCACCTGAATTGGTCAAAGAGATCATCTATCCAGGGGAGAGGATACTTATTCTTTATAGTGACATTGTTCAGCTGTCAGTAGTCTATACATATTCTAAGAGAACCATCTTTCTTACATCTTAATAAGATAGGAGCACCCCAAGGTGAGATACTAGGCCTTATGAAACCTTTCTCTAACAAGTGTTTTTTTTTCAATTGTTCTTTCAACTCTGCGGGGGCTATTCTATAAGGTGGAATTCAAATGGCTTTGGTCTCGGGAAGAACATCAATCCCAAAGTCAATCTCCCTATCAGGAGGGACTCCAGACAGATCATCAGGAAATATCTTAGGAAACTCATTCACAATCGGGATCGACTTGAGGGTAGCAAATTCAACATCATCAGACTTAACTCGAACGAGGTGATAAATACAACATTTGGAAATCAACTTTCTGGCTTTAAGATATGAAATAAATTTGCTTTCACATAGAGAGTAATCAATAAGCACTTGCTTTTCTTCTCCTGACCCTTCAGAGAAGGCATACTGCACAAACTTGATTAAATCCTCGCCTTTCTCCTTGCGATACAAAGGCAATGTTAGGGAGGACGAGAGAAGGGGATTGCCAAATTTCTATTGAGCAGTTCTAGGGGGATTAAAGGAAATATTGGATTGCCTAGAATGACTTATGCTACCCAAGGTGTGAAGGTGGGCTAAATTTTAGGTCACTACATGATGTGAACAAAGCTTTATTTGCTAAGCTGTGTGCCATTCTATTAATGTCATTCTCCAGCATTTCTATAATTATAATGGTCAGAGAGTCAAACCTTAACAAATCTAGAGTATTTTTTTCTAAGAATTGCCCCAAAGAGACCAGCGACTCTTATACTATTAGCCTAGGGATATAACAAAAGTTATCATGCAAGTATTCAGATGGCTCCTTATGAATCTTTATATGAGAGGAGATGTAGATCACCAATTGGGTGGTTTGAGGTTGGAGAAGCAAAGTTGATTGGGCCTAACCTTATCCATCAAGCAATTGAGTAGGTTAAGATCATTAGAGAGAGATTGAAGACCGTGTAAAGTTGGCAGAAATCCTACACTGATGTGAGAAAGAGAGATTTGGAGTTCAAAGTGGATGACTGGTTATAATTGAAGGTTTCACTTATGAAGGTGTCATGAGATTTGGGAAGAAGGGTAAATTGAGTCCACGCTATATTGGACCCTATCAGATTATGAAGAGGATTAGGAAGGTTGTCTATGAATTAGAGTTGACTTCCAAGTTAGATAGTATTCATTCGGTATTTCATGTGTCGATGTTGAAGAAATACTTGGGAGATCCTAACTTGGTAATCCTTGTGGAGAGCATCAGAGTGAAGGATAGTTTGACCTACGAAGAAATTCTTGTCCGAATTCTTGATCGTCAGATTCGCAAATTGAGACGAAAGAGATAGCCTCAGTCAAGGTCTTGTGGATGAATCAATTCATTGAGGAGGCCACATGGGAAGCTGAGGAAGATATAAAAGAAAAATATCCGCATCTATTCATGCTAATGGATGAGAATGTTGAAGGTAAATTTCATACCCTTGACCAAATTGATTGTCTTTTCTGTTGATTGTTTATTCCCTAGTTCGAATAGAGATAGTTGATAGAAATAAAGAGTTGAAAGATAGATTGATAGATTGGATGTTGAGAAGAGTTTTTGAGTCTATTCATGCCTTGATATCCACCTTTACTCATCATTCAAGGACGGATGATCCCAAGGGGGAGATGATGTAATACCTGGGAAAATTATCAAAATACCCCTAGAATGGAGACGTGCGTGCAACACATCTTCCCAAGCTTAGATGGAAAATTCGAGACCAAAATTTATTTTCACAAAACTTACCAAAAATAGTAAGGGTACGCGACAAGGCCGCGACGCAGACCTATCGTGGACCCAAAATAGTGAGGGTACGTAACAGCTCCACGATGCGGACCCAACGCACACCCACATTTATATATTTTCTCAATTTTTTGACGGGATTAATTTTTGAAATAAAGATATGCGCGATGCGGACCTGTCATCCTGACTATTTCACCAGGTTTAAAAATTTTATTCTTTTGAGGGGCATTCTAGACTTTTTCCCACCTATTGTAAACGTAAAACATGATCCATCTAGGTTGTTTTGATGATTAAATAGGATTAAAAATCCCATTCTAAGTCCTTCTTCATTATACTTGAAAGATAGGACTTGAGAAGGAAGAAAAAAGAACGTAAGATTGGAGAATTCTTGACGGGTGATTGGAGAGCTTTGATCCCAGGTATGTAAGGCTAAACAAAAATATGAGATTATTCTGTCATGTGCCCCATATGTGATTTTAGATGATTGATTGAAGGTTCTTGAGTCTATATGCATGATTTTCTTGATTTTATTCTTGAAAACTATATTAAATGTACGTATTTTCACATGTTGATGATTATTATAAACTTGTTTCTTGAATTAAATATTTTACATGAATTATTGCATAAACCTACTTATTATTTCTCAAAGATCGCATGAAAGAAGATAGAGATTGATTATAGAGCCTTAATTGAGAATATTGATAGAGATTGTGATTGTGATTGAGATTGAGATTGAGCTGTGAGAATGATGATGAGTTGATAGAACTTGATAGTCTTTTGAGTCTCCATAAATAAAATCTAATGATTTGTCTATCTGATTGTTCCCTAATGATTATTCAAATCCTTGAGTTGTTGATTAAGATGATTGAATGATGAGATGATATCTAATGATTTGTCTATTTAATTGTTCCCTAATGATTGTTCAATTCCTTTAGCTATTGATTGAGATATTGATTGATGAGATGATTAAAGTCTCTACAAGACTGATTGAGAGATTAGCCTCCACGAGGTTGATTAAAATCATTTCATTAGTTTGATTGAATGGTGAGAGTCTTTATATGGATGAGATAAGATGAGTCAATTGAGATATATTAACTAGATGAATTGTTTTATGAGCATTATGTCATGAAAGAAGTATCGAGCACCCAGAGAGTGAGAGTTAGTCCAACTCGCATTTATCAAACTACTAGCCAAGAATAGGTGAGGATTAAAACCATTATGTCTCATTATGGTTTCCTCTAGATAGAGTCCCTGAAACAATAGAGGACTTAACTTTAATGGATAGTTGGGGTCCCTAGTGGATTCGATTCGTCCCCTACCTGGCAAGTATGGGATGGCTGTGGCAACAATAGCGGCTTGTTGTACAGTCAGTGGCTCATAAGTGACTGTTATCAGATAAGAGAAACTCCTAGGAAGTTCCCAAACTGAGTAATCTGAGTCGAGATTAGATGAGATGAGATGTGATGAGAAGAGTTGAATTGAGTTCCTTTGAGATGAGTCCCTCTGAGATGAGTCTGATTTGATTGATGAGTTGGTTGGTTGATGGGTCATTTGTCTACTCTTTATTCTTGCTTTAGATAGACATTTGACATGTTGATTGTTATTATTTCGAGTCGATCGTTGTTCCTATATTATTCTATCTATTTTCGGTTGCACTCAACTATTTTACATACCAGTACATTCTAAGTACTGATGTTCCCTTTTGGACTGCATCGTATTATGATGTACATACGCAGGATAGAGGTCATCATCAGGCGAATCATTGAGTACCTTCGAGTGTTTAACAGATTGGTGAGCCTCCCTTACTTCGGAGGATTCATTTCATTATTTTTCATCATGCTTTAGAGTTTAAAACTGCTTATCTTTTATTTTTATTGAGGTAGCCATGGGTCTGTCATTGGCACCACATAATAGTGATAGAGGCTTCATAGACTAGAGCCGAATATTGATTGTTAAGATTGTGAGCTAGTTCTTTCTACTAGCCTTTCATTTATGCTATTACTTTGAGACTATATGATAGATGTGCCTATTTACATTCTGTTAACTTCTGCTGATTAGTAAAATGATTGGTTGAATGAATGTGATGAGGCTAAGTGGTTTTCTTGGGGACTAGAAATAGTCTCTGGGTATTGGCCACATCTTGGGTCCCCTCCTGGGGCGTGACACACGGGCTCTATCCCATCACTATCCGTCAAGACATCACACTATCACATCAACATTAGAGTACTATCATCATGAAACCTATCTGGGAGTTTCTATAACCGACAACCACTACCTATGAGCCGGTGATGATATAATGAAGAGATGTCATTGGCACATCCGTCTAGTACCTTGTCGGGGTACAGGACGAGTCTGTCGGGGATCCCAAAAGAAGTCTGGCAAGCCCTCTGAGGGGCAAAGGAAACATCCGCTTTCACAGTCTAATCCTCTCTTATGTTGTCCACGTTGTTAATGAGTACAAGTGGGACTCACGCTTACCCATTTCGGTGCTAATACTCCTCACAGGACTCAACATGCTCATAAGTCTGTCAATACATCAAGGATTCCCATCACTCAGCCCCTACGGGCAAGAACGCTCAGCTCATCTCATCATCTATCACCTCAAAAAGTAAGATTGTTCCTTTAAAACTAAGGTTCGTCTCATTAGTCTCTAAGAACACTAATTCAATCAGTTTCAGTCATCAACTCCCTCATCTCAGGACTCAGACTCCAGCAATCTACACATTAAGACAATCAAGGCTCTAGACATTACCTTTAAGTTTATTCTTGAAGTGTTAAACAAGGAAAATGATGCAATTTAGGTTACATTCACACAATAATACATATAAACAGTAAATACAAGTATGATGATCATCAATTTGAGATAATACATAGAAATTTAAGATAATGTTCAAGAAATAAAGATAATGTTAAAAAATTCTTCAAGAATCATTATTCAAGACCTATCAACTATCAATTGTCAGCCTACTACATGTATTGGGGCACATGGAAGAACAATACTATACTCTGGATAGCCTTTACATACCTGAGTTAAAGAGTTATCAAGCTTCCTTCAAGAACTTGCATTCGAATTTAGAACCCTCCTTACTTTGTTTTTCTTCTCTCAGGGACCCTCACTTAGGAAACTTAGAAAATAATGGATTCTGAACCCTCAATCGCTAATAAATGACCTCTAAAATATGTTTTAAGACTTAAAAATAGGTTGAGAATGACCAAAATACCCTTTCCAAAATTTAAAAGAAGAAGTTCAAAATATGTACACTGGTCCGCGACGAGCCAGGGGCGCGAAGCAGTGTATTTTCACGGTTTTTCGTCAAGTTCAATTCCCATAAAAAAAAAAGTTCAAGTGTGTCTCCACACCCACTCCGCGTCTCGCCAGGGGTGCGGATCGACACTGTTTTGGAAAGAATTAGCGAAAATTATTTTTTACTCCGGTTGCTCTTAAATCGGATCGAGATCATTTTCTCACTTGATTTCCCGCGCTGATCGCAAATCTGGTCTCAAATTTACCATCAGAGCGTTGGAAGATGCGTTGTGCACACAATTATGTTTAGAGGCATTTTGGCAATTTTACGAGTTGTTACAATAAAATTTTAAAATGATAAATATTAGATATGTTATTACGGTTCTTACAATTAGATAATGAGTTGCCAGTTTTAGCAATAGATATGTTGCAATTTGGAGCATTTTAATAAAAAAATAAAATAAAATATTTAAATTAACTAAAAAAACCGAGAAAATACATAAAAAATATTTTTTAAAATTAATATTTGGATTTAGTTTTTCATTAAATTGCGATTTTGTAATTTACCATATATGTGAATTCGTAATTAATTATCCAATTACATATAAACCGTTGCATATACTATTATTTAGTTCCTTTTTTAGCTCCTTGTTGTACTCCTATTATCTTTTAAATTTGCTATTTGTATATACTAAAATTAATTCAATTTCTTTTCATTATTAATCCGTTGCTTCTGCTTTTATATTTTTTTAAAAAAAATTGTGCATATTTTTTTAAAAAAATTAATTTTATTTTTTAAAATTAATGATTGGATTTATTTTCCCATTAAATTTGGATTGTGTAACTTATCATTTATTTAAATAACTAATTATCCAATAAGTTATAATCCATTGCATATAAGATCATTTAGTTCATTTTTTTACTCCTTATTTTACTCGCATGATCTTTCAAATTTGTTATTTATATATATTGAAATTAAATCAATTTTTTTCATTAATCTGTTGCTTCTCCTTTTACCTTCTTTTCGTTTTGTGTTGATTTGTTTCTTCCGAGTGATAGCTCTTGATACTTTTAATTTCAGTATTTGTCTATATGCACAATTATATATATATATATATATATATATATATATATATATATATATATATACACACAATATATATATATATATATAGATATATTTATATATGTGTGATATCCTTTAACAAATTGCTGACAATGTAAAGTCCTAGAACATATTGTATATATCTTATTCATACACTACAATAATATACCAAATAGATACACAAATTATCTAATTAAATCAACATATTCAAACCATATACAAATATTGAATACAAATTTATATACATATTAAATAACACAAACCCTAATTATATACTAAATACCCACACACCCTAATCGTATGCTAAATATATTTTATGTAATTGGATACACCACAATTACATACAACTACTATATGCATATCCAATTGTATACCCCAATAGGGGCGTTCAAAAACTGAACCGACCGATAAATCGAACCGATAAAAACGTTATTGGTTTATTGTTATTGGGTTATTAGGTTATCAAATTTTTAAATGGTTTTGAAAAAAAAAGATTATTGGGTTATCGGTTCGATATTGATTTTTACTATTGGGTTATTGGGTAAACTGATAACCCAATAAGATTATATTAATTTACTATTTTATCCCTCCATAAATATGAAATATTAGCAATTTAATGTTAATAGGATGTTATAGCAATACTTTACATATTTTAATCTTTATAGTACTTAAGTGATTAGTTATCCACTTTAGTATTTTATTTTGTAATTAACTAATTATACCTTTTGCAAGTTTGTAAACATAATCTTCGTACTCTATCTGCTTTTTATTAATGCAAATTCTCATTATCATTCTTAAAAATAATCATGTACCTTTATTTTATACCAAAAGCACACCAAATTATATAATCATTATATATCAATTGCATACAATCTGGTTAAACTGTAATTTATACACCATATATACTACTAATCATTATAAACTTGATGACACACATACCCTAATTATATACCACACGCATATCCCAATTATATACCACATGCATACCCCAATATAGTCCAATTCTATACCATATGCACCCTAATTATATTGTATATGCATACCCAAATTAACAACTTCAGTTCAATACACTTATCAAAAAATAACCACAGACCATACTCATATACCTAATGCATATCCAATAATCTACTTATTCTATACCAATTGCATATAATCTAGTTAGACTTCAATTTTACACAGATTATATACTATGTGTTATTATAATTTTAGTGACAAATAAATACAACATATATACATGAAGAACATTAACATTAACCGAAGATATTTATAACATTATATATACAAGACACACACATATATATGCATACAATACTCAAATTAATAACATTTCAAATCAATCCAAAATCAAGATTTACTCTATTCAAACAATAAATATAAATATAACTTTAAATATAAAATTTATTGAAAATATAGAAAAATAAACATTTCTTTGCAATATCTGAACAAAAAAAAACACAAAACAAACTAAAATAAAACTAATTTTTCAAAGAGGGGTACTTCGAGCATGACTTTCTATTGTGACCTTCTTGATTACACTTGGTTTTCTTACTTTTTTCGTTAATGGCGGACCGCACAAGGAACAAAGGGAAGATGGAGAGATTAACTTGCATTGGATGACTTTGTAACGCCCGGTAAAATTATCAAAATACCCCTAGAATGGAATTGAGTGCATAACGCATCTTCCCAAGCTCTGATGGAAAATTCGAGACCAGATTTGCACTCAACACAAAAAATTGAGTGGAAAAATGACCTTGACCTGATTTTAGAGCAACCGAGTTGAAAAATAATTTTTTATAATTAAATAAAAACTAGTGTTGATACGCGTCCCAGGAGCGATGCACCAAGGACACGCACTTACACTTATATTTTTTTTTGAAACTTTTCGATGAAAATTAAAAATTTTGTTCAGAGGATTTTTGGAGAAAAATACACTGGTCCGCGCCCAAGGCGCGTCGCCGGCCTGTGTAAATTTTGTGATAATTTTATTTTTAATGTCGAAAAGGGTATTTTGGACATTCTCAACCTATTCCAAGTTTAATAAACGTGTAAAGGATCTTTCTCTTGAGATTAAGGGTTTTAAAATTTATTTTTCTGAGCGTAGTGAGAATTCTTGAGAGAGAAAGAAGAGAAAACTTGATATTTTCAAGATTTGGGGTCAATTCCATGAAGAAATTGAGTTTTCTTTCATCCCAGGTGTGTAAGGCTACCTAATGTGTTGGATAATGTTCATCCATGCGCCCCTTCATCAATTTTGAGTTAAGACTAGATGTAGTAATTGTATACATTAAAATCTATGATTCTTGAGTCTTAACTTCTTTTATGTGTTGCATTTTCATGAATAATTACGAGTTAATTTACAAGTTTCATCACTATTATCATGATATATGAATGTTATTTGAGTGCTTGATAACCTAGCTCTAAGTTTAGTATTTTCTTGCTTATTCATTTAATTAGAATTTCGAATCTAACCTTCTAAACCAAGTAAGTTAAACCTGAGACATATGCTTTCTTGTTTCGTATATGCTTGTGATGAATATCTGTTATGTTTTATGTGTTGAGCATGGATGATATGATGTCACTTAATCGTAATTCATAAGAGTCTTTCATAATCTGAATTGAGTCTTGAATTGCATTGGTGGAGTTCCCATTTAGAGTTACGAGTAAATTGAGAAAATTAATGTTGAGTTGATTGAGATGAGTTCGAGTTGATGAGCATGTTTTAGTCTTGGAAGGAGTATTGAGCATCAAGTTACGTGAGAGTAATCATCCCAAAACTATGTTGCCAATGTAGGATGGTCACACAGGATAATTCTGGTACCCCATGTTCCCATTTGAGGAACACTCTCTTAGGATCCGAGAGAGAGAGAGAGTTAGAGGTTGACGTCCTATTCCTTGGCAAGTTTAGGATGGACATGGCAACAACGTCTTTTCATTGCACATTACCAAACTAATGGTGTGGTGGAGAGTTATGTTGGTTAGAGAAACTTCCAATCAACACTTGAGTTGAGAATATCATGATTTTTGAACTGAGTTGCATTTAAACTAAACACTGAGTCTGTTTTCTAAAGCATGATTTAAAAAACTTAACTTGCATACTTTTAATTGAGTTGAGTTATAAGATAAGGAGTTGAGTCTTGAGTTGAGTTGGTTGATTTAGTTTGAGCTTTACTTGTTTCTTGAGCTATTTTACATACCGTACATTTCATGTACTGACGCTATTTGGCATTGCCTCATTTCATGATGCAGATTCAGCAGATAGAGGACTTTAACAGATGCACTGTTGAGGTTCAATATCCCTACTTCTAGACAGTGGTGAGTTCTCCCTATGTCAGTCTTCAATTTGTAGTAGCCATGGCATGTCATGGTACCTTTTCGACATTTAGAATATAGACTTCATAGACTTAGAGTGGAGTATTATTGAGTATTCCATGTTCAGACATGAATTATTTTGAGAAACTATTATGATATTTCTGTTTTTTCTTTAAATGTTATCATTGAGTATTCTTCCGTTGTTAAGTAAGATGTGATGATGAGGCCAAGTGGTTCGCTAGGTGACTAGCAACAGTCTTTGAGTGCCAGCTATGTCTAGAGTACCTTCCCAGGGCATGACAAACTTGGTATTAGAGCACAGAGTTTAAGTGTCCTAGGGAGTATATGAAGTCGTGTCTAGTAGAGTCTTGTTTATGAGTGTGTTGTGCACCACATTTTATAAGCAGAAGTCTATAGGGTACTAGGAATGGTTACCTTTCTTTGGTATTCTAAGTCGTGCAATAGAGTTTAACTCTATAAAATTCCTGTCTAATTTATGCATTGCACATTTGCAGATCATGCCTCCTATGCGTACAACAGCCCATCGAGATGCCCGAACCCCAAACACGAGGCCTTTACCCAGATAGAAGCTAGGAGACAGGGTCGACCTGCCTGAGTTGCTGAGGCTCCACAGGCAACTCCTACTCAGCCAACTTCCACTTCTAAGGCAGAATTCAGAGGAGCCATTACGATGCTCACTCAGCTAGTGGCCTCACAGAGCAATAGCCGAGGTCCCCAAGCCCCTAGTTCTAGTTCCCAAGATTCCACAGCTGCTACTAGGCTCAGAGACTTCTTGAGGATGAACTCGCCAGTCTACACGGGGTCAAAATTTGAGGAGGACCCATAGAATTTCATTGACGAGATATGCAAGATGCTGAGGGTTGTGTATGCGACTGAGGTTGAAGGAGTTGAGCTTGCTTCCTATCAGCTCAAGAATGTGGCAAAAGTTTGGTATAATAGTGGAAGGATAGTCAGGGTGAGCTGAGCCTGCTGAGTGGGATGAGTTTGAGAGTGCTTTCCTTGACTACTTCTTTCTCCAAGAGCTGAAAGAGGCAAAAATTGAAGAGTTCGTGAACCTGAAGCAAGAGGGGTTGACCATCAAAGAGTACAACCTCAAGTTCATTAAGTTGTCTAGGTTTTCCCCAGAGATAGTTCAGGACATGAGGGCAAGGCTAAGAAAGTTTGTGTCTGGGTTGAGTAAACATGCGAAGAGGGAGTGCAAGGCAGCGTTACTGATTCCGAGCATGGACATTTCTAGACTCATGGTTTATGCCCAACAAATTGAGGAGGATAAGAAGAAAGACAGAGAAGAGCACTTGAGTAAGAAAGTCAAGTCAACAGGGCATGAGTCTAATCAGCATAAGCAGGATAAATGAGACAGGTCTTACTTTCAGAAGAAGCATTCGGGGTATACACCATCATCAGCTAGTGAACTAACTACAAATGTCAGGTATGAGTAGAAATCATAGGGGCAGTTGAACTTTAGAGCACAGGGTTCGCAGGCCAATATGATTCTTGCCTCAAGAGGAAAACCACCTTGTGGGAAGTGCAGCAGGATGCATTTGGGAGAATGCAAGGATGGAGGAAATGGTTGTTACAATTATGGCCAGACAGGTCACTTCATGAGGTACTGTCCATTTTGGGGTAACAAAGCATAATCTTCTACTACCATGCCGCCACCCAAGGGTAACCAGAAGGGTGCCATATCGGGGACAAGCAGAGAGGGATGAACCGTCTTTATGTAATGGGGAACAGACAGGACTAAAAGGTTGCACCAGATGTCGTGACGGGTATGGTTCGAGTCTTTACCTTGGATTGTTATGCTTTCCTTGATCCAGGGGCAATAGTGTCCTTTATAACACCATACATGGCTAGAAAACTTGAGATTTCCCCTGAGTGTTTACTTGAGCCTTTCCCTCTTTCCACTCTTTTAGGTGAATCTATCACGGCTAAAAGAGTTTATAGAGATTGTGTAGTGCCTATCTACTATAGCGATACTCTTGCTGATCTGGTTGAGTTAGAAATGATTAACTTTGATATAATTCTTGGTATGGATTGCCTCCACACCTGCTATGCCACTGTTGACTATAGAAACCAAACTGTCAAGTTTCAGTTTCATAATGATCCAGTTATAAAATAGAGGGGAGATTCTATTGCACCTAAGGGCAAGTTCATTTTCTATCTTAGAGCTAGAAGGTTAATCTCTAAAGGGGAGATTCTATTGCACCTAAGGGCAAGTTCATTTTCTATCTTAGAGCTAGAAGGTTAATCTCTAAAGGGTGTATCTATCACCTCGTGCAAGTCATATCTAATGATGTTGAGTCCTCTACTCTAGAGTCAGTCTCGATTGTAAAAGAGTTTCCTAAAGTGTTTCCTGAGGATCTGCCTAGAGTCCCTCCTAATAGGGAGATTGTCTTTGGGATTGATGTTCTTCCTGATACCCAGCCTATTTCAATTTTGCTTTATAGGATGGTCTCGACTGAGTTAAAAGAGCAGTTGAGGGACTTGTTAGAGAAGGGATTTATCAGACCGAGTGTGTCTCCTTGGGGTGCTCCTATTCTATTTGTACAAAAGATGGATGGGTTTCTTAGAATGTGCATAAATTATAGGTAACTGAACAAGATCATAATAAAAAATAAGTATTCTCTCCCCAGGATAGATGATCTATTTGACCAACTTTAGGGCGCCTCTTGTTTCTCAAAGATAGACCTCAGGTCTGGCTACCATCAGTTGAAAGTTAGGGAATGTAATATTCTGAAGACAGCCTTTAGGACAAGGTATTGCCATTTTGAGTTCTTGGTCATGTCCTTTGGGTTGACTAATACACCTGCAACCCTCATGGACTTGATGAATAGAGTATTCAGACTGTATCTCAACATGTTCGTGATTGTATTTATTGATGACATCCTAGTATATTCTAATGATAAAGAGGAGCATGCCAATCATCTTAGAGTTGTTTTACAAACTTTCAAAGACTATAAATTGTATGCAAAGTTTTCAAAATGTGAGTTATGGGTTAAGTCAGTGGCCTTCTTAGGTCATGTTGTCTCGGGTGATGATATTCGTGTAAATGCTCATAAGATTGAAGCGGTTAAGAACTGGTCCAGACTGACCTTACCAACAGAAATAAGAAGTTTCTTAGGGTTGGCAGGCTATTATCGCAGATTTGTTGAGGGGTTTTCTTCCTTATCTGCACCATTGACCAAGCTGACTCAAAAAAAGATCAAGTTTTAGTGGTCTAAGGAATGTGAGAAGAGTTTTCAAGAGTTAAAGACTAGATTGACTACTGCACCTGTTTTGACACTTCCCGATGGGACGGAGGACTTTGTGATATATTATGATGCGTCAAGAGTTGGGTTGGGTTGTATGTTGATGCAAAGGGGGAAGGTGATAGCTTATGCTTCCAGACAGCTTAAGGGTACATGAAAGGAGCTATTTGACCCATGATCTTGAGTTTGCGGTGGTGGTGTTTGCACTTAAAATCTGGCGCCACTACCTATATGGAGTGCACATGGATGTGCTTACTGACCATAAAAGCTTGCAGTATGTCTTCAGTTAGAGAGAGCTCAACTTGCGACAGTGGAGATGGTTAGAGTTGCTCAAGGATTATGACATGAACATTCTCTACCACCCCTGTAAAGCTAACATCATTGCTGATGCTTTTAGCAGGTTGTCAATGGGTAGCACGACCCATGTTAAGGAAGAAAATAAAGAGATAATGAAAGAGGTGCACAGATTAGCTCGATTGGGAGCTGAATTGAGGAAAATGATGAGGGAGGAGTTAATGTCCAGAATGGGCCCGCATCATCCCTTGTGGTTGAGGTGAAGGAGAAGCAAGATCAAGATCTTTTTATACTCCAATTAAAGGAGGCCGTCCACAAACAGAAAGTGATGGTCTTCTCCAAAGGGGGAGATGTGATGTTGAGATACTAGAGCAGGTTATGTGTTCTCGATGTTAATGGTGTAAGAGAGAGAATCATGGCCGAAACTCATACCTCTAGGTATTCCATTCATCATGGCTCTATCAAAATGTAACACGACTTGAGAGAAATCTATTAGTAGAGTGGGATGAAGAGGGATATTGTAGAGTTTGTTTCTAAATGCCCGAATTGTCAGCAAGTCAAGCTTGAGCATCAACGACCATGTGGATTGGCACAGAACTTTGAGATTCCTGAGTGGAAATGGGAGATAATTAATATGGACTTTATTACTGGGTTACCAAGGTCCCGAAGCAACATGATTCGATATGGATGATCGTAGATAGGATGACCAAGTCGGTTCACTTTTTGACAGTCAAGACAACTAACACTGTGGAGGAGTATGCCAAGTTGTACATTCGAGAGATCATGAGGTTGTATGGGGTTCCCTTGTCCATTATCTTGGATAGCGGAGCTCAATTAACCTCCCAATTTTGGAGATTATTCCAGAAAGGATTGGGTATGAAGGTAAATTTGATTGCAGCCCTTCATCCATAGACAGATGGCTAGGTAGAACACACCATTCAGACGTTAGAAGATATGTTAAGAGCTTGTGTCATTGACTTTAAGGGGAATTGGGATGACCATCTGCCCTTGATTGAATTTGCGTATAACAACAGTTATCACGTAAGCATTCAGATGGCTCCCTATGAAGCTCTGTGTGGGAGGAGATATAGATTGTCAATTGGGTGGTTTGAGGTTAGAGAAGCTGAGTTGATCGGACCTGATCTGGTTCACCAATCAATGAAGAAGGTTAAGGTCATTAAAGAGAGGGTGAAAATTGCACAAAGCTGCCAAAAGTCTTACACCAACGTAAGGAGGAGAGACTTAGAATTTGAGGTAAGTGACTAGGTGTACTTGAAGGTGTCACCTATGAAAGGTGTCATAAGGTTTGGAAAGAAGGGGAAGTTGATTCCACGTTTCATCGAATCCTACCAGGTCGTGAGGGGGATTGGGAAGGTTGTGTATGAGCTAGAGTTGCCATGTCTTGATGTTAAAAAAGTGCTTAAAAGATCCTGCCTTGGTGGTCCCAGTTGAGAACATTGGAGTAAAGGATAACTTGTCCTATGAGGAAACACCAGTCCAAATCCTTGACCGACAAGTTCGCAGACTGAGGAACAAAGAGATAGCCTCCGTCAAAGTTCTGTGGTGGAACCAATTTGTTGAGGAAGCTATGTGGGAAGCTGAGGAGGCTATGTAAACCAAATACCCACATCTATTCATACCAAATGATAATAACGTAGAATGTAATGTTCCTATGCTTAACATAGTTGATGTTTCCATTCTTGAGTTGATGTACCTATTCTTGAGTCTGAGTAGAGTCTATAGATCTTGATGAAGAGTTCAGAGTTCGATTTGTCGAGTGAGTATTGAGAGGAGCCTTGTAGACACATGTGCTCATCGTTTGAGGACGAATGATCCCAAAGGGGAGGGATAATGTAACGCCTGACAAAATTACCAAAATAGCCCTCGAATAAAATTAAGCACATAATGCGTCTTCCCAAGGTCTGATGGAAAATCCGAGATTGAATTTGCGATAAACACTAAAAATTGAGTGAAAAAATGGCATCGACCTGATTTTAGAGCAACTGAGTCAAAAAATAAATTTTCATAATTAAATGAAAAAGAGTGTTGATGCGCGCCCCAGGCGTGATGCACACTTACACTTATATTTTTTTGAATTTTTTTATGAAAATTAAAAAATTCGTTCAGAGGATTTTTAGAGGAAAATACACTAGTCAGCGCCCGAGGCGCGTCGCGGACCTGTGTAAATTTCATGACAATGTTTTTCTTTTAATGTTGGGAAGGATATTTTGGACATTCCTACAAGTTTAATAAACGTGTATAAGGATCATTTTCTTGAGATTAAGGGTTTCAAAACCCATTTTTTTGAGCGTTAAAAGTGAGAATTCTTGAGAGAGAAAGAAGAGAAAGCTTGAAATTTTCAAGATTTGGGTCAATTCCTTGAAGAAGCCTGAGTTGTTCTTCATCCCAGGTATGTAAGGCTACCTAAAGCGTTGGATAATGTTCATCCACGCACCCCTTCATCAATTTTGAGTCGAGACTAGATGTATTAATTACATATTTTAAAACCTATGATTCTTGATTCTTAAGTTCTTTTATGTGTTGGAGTTTCATGAATAATTATGAGTTAATTTACAAGTTTCATCACTATTATCATGATATATGAATGTTATTTGAGTGTTTGAAAACCTAGCTCTAAGTTTAGTATTTTCTTGTTTATTCATTTAATTGGAATTTCTAATCTAACCTTCTAAACTAAGTAAGTTAAACATGAGACGTATGCTTTCTTGTTTCATATATGCATGTGATGAATATTTGTTATGTTTTATGTGTTAAGCATGGATGATATGATGTCACTTAACTATAATTCATAAGAGTCTTACATAATGTGAATTGAGTCTTGAATTGCATTGGTCGAGTTCCCATTTAGAGTTACGGAGTAAATTGAGAAAATTGATGTTGAGTTGATTGAGATGAGTTCGAGTTGATGATCATGTTTTAGTCTTGAAAGGAGTATTGAGCACCGATTGGATGAGGAGTAATCATCCCAGAACTACATTGCTAGCGTAGGAGGTCGCATAGGATAATTCTAGTGGCCCATGTTCCCATTTGAGGAACACTTTCTTAGGGTCCGAGAGAGAGAGAGTTAGAGGTTGATGTCCTATTCCTTGGCAAGTTTAGGATGGACGTGGCAACAACATCTTTTCATTGCATATCACCAAACTAATGGTGGGGTGGAGAGTTATATCGGATAGAGAAACTTTCAAACAACACTTGAGTTGAGCATATCATGATTTTTGAACTGAGTTGCATTTAAACTAAACACTGAGTCTGTTTTCTAAATCATGATTTTACAAACTTAACTTGCATCCTTTTAATTGAGTTATGTTATGAGATGAGGAGTTGAGTCTTGAGTTGAGTTGGTTGATTTAGTCTGAGCCTTACTTGTTTCTTGAGCTATTTTAAATACCTACATTCCACGTACTGACGCCATTTGGCGTTACATCATTTTATGATGCAGATTCAGCAGATAAAGGACTTCATCAGATGCATCATTGAGGTTAAGCATCCCTAGTTCTGGACAGTGGTAAGTCCTCCACTGCATTTAGAGGATGCCCTTTTCTTCCTTCTTTACGTTTCGATGTTAGTCTTTGAGTTGTGGTAGCCATGGCCTGTCATGGTACCTTCTAGATGTTTAGAGTAGAGGATTCATACACTTAGAGTGGAGTATTATTGAGTATTCCATATTCAGACATGAATTATTTTGAGAAACTATTATGATATTTTTGTCTTTTCTTTAAATGTTATAATTTTGTATTCTTCCACTATTGAGTAAGATGTGACGATAAAGCCAAGTGGTTCACTCGGAGACTAGCAATAGTATTTGAGTGTCGGCCACGTCTAAGGTATCCTCTCGGGGCGTGACAGACTTGCATGGAAAAATTTAATAATTATGATGAGGAAGAAAATTATGGTTGATTGACACAATGGAAGGAAATTGCATATTCCAATAATAACAAATCTCATTAATTGTAGTGGAACATTATTATGGAAGATATAACTAAATTCATTTTTTTGTGTGTGTGTGTATATATATTTAAAAATAGAAGTAAATCTTTTAATCTAATGCAGATATTTTATAACTTGAAATTTAAATGTTAAAAGCCGTAATTATAAAATATTACATTTAAAATGTGTAACAATTATCTTTAAAGTGATGTGTGGAGAAATTTTTACTAAAAACATCTCCTACGTGTAATAGAGAATGCGCAAAAAACATCAAAGAGAAAAAGTTTGAAATATTTAGGAGGGAAAAAAACAAAGATACATAGTATATGAATTCAAATGTTATTATTATTACATTATTTTAAAGTTGATCTAAACTTCAAAGAGAAAAAGTTTGAAACGTTAAGGAGGGAAAAAGAAACAAGGTACATAGGTTGTGTTTGGTATGGAGGAAAATGTTTTTGATGGAAAATATTTTTCTAGAAAATATTTTTTGAAACATGAGTTGATTTCTAACTCATTTTCTCATGTTTGGTGGGTGAGTGAAAAATATTTTCTATTGTTTGGTTAATGAATGAAAATAAGTTTTAGAATTTTTTTTTTATTTTTAGCTAGAGAATAGAATGTTTTTCATGGAAAATATTTTTCTAGAAAATATTTTTCTGAAAAATGAGTTGATTTCTAACTCATTTTTTCATGTTTGTTTGGTGAGTGAAAAATATTTTCTATTGTTTGGTTAATGATAGAAAATAAGTTTTAGAAAAAAAAATATTTTTAGCTAGAAAATAGAAAATATTTTTTAGAAAAATAATTTGTGACATGAAAATATGTTCATAATTTAAAATATTTGGGGTGGAGCTGGGCAGCTGGGGGCGAGGTGGAGTAAAAAATTGAAATTTTCAAAATTTATTTTTTTTTAAATAAAT
Organism: Solanum virginianum; assembly: GCA_000787875.1. Classification (NCBI taxonomy): domain Eukaryota; kingdom Viridiplantae; phylum Streptophyta; class Magnoliopsida; order Solanales; family Solanaceae; genus Solanum; species Solanum virginianum. The sequence continues at coordinate 21,743 of DF365980.1, forward strand.
TATTTTTTGTATGGGGGTGGAGGTTAGGGGAGTGAGGTGAAGTAAAAAATTAAAATTTTTGTAAAAATAAATTTTTAATATTTTTTGTATGGGGTGGGGCGAAGCTCGGGGATGGGGAGCCGGGAGCTTGGAGGATGGGGGTATGGGGTTTAGTAAAAAAATTAAACAAATTTCAAAATTTAAAATTTTTGTAAAAATAAAAATTTTAATTTTTATATGGAGTTTGGGGGGGGGGCATAGGGTGAAGTAAAAAATTGAAAATTTTAAAATTTAGTTTTTTTAAAAAATAATTTTATTTTTATTTTTTGGTGAGGGGAATTGGGTAGGTCGGAATAGAATCTGGGGGAAAGAAATAAACAACAACAACCACAACATACCCAATAGAATCCCACAATTGGGGTCTAGGGAGGGTTGGGTGTACGCAGACCTTACCGCTACCTCATAGAGATAGAAATGTTATTTCTTGGAAACCTCGTCTCAAAAATCCATAAGAAGAATAAACAAAATATGACAAAAAGAAAAGGAAAGGGAATAGAAAGGGCGACTAATAACGGAAAGCAGATAACAATATGTAAATACGATATATTTAACACACATACGACTGATAATGACAGCACATGATATAAAACACGACTACTCTTGCTACCCTACTATACCCCAAGGTCAGACATCCACCTAACTCTACCAACCAATTAGCTTGCTACTCTAATTCGTGACCTCCACTCCTTTCTATCTAAGGTCATGTCCTCGGTGAGATCAAGTTTCGCCAAATCCTGTCTGATCACCTTCCCCCAATACTTCTTCGGTCTACCTTTACCCCTTCGTATGTCTCCCAAAACCAACCTCTCGTACATCCTAACAGGAGCATCAGTACCCCTTCTCTGCACATGTCCAAACCATCACAGTCTCGCTTCCCTCATCTTATCAGTCATAGGGGTCACCCCTATCTTCTTCCAAATGGTCTCATTCCTAATTTTATCACTCCTGGTGTGGCCACACATCCATCTCAACATCCTCATCTCTGTGACATGCATCTTCAAAATGCGAATTTTTTTCAAAAATAAAATTTTAATTTAATTTTATTTTAAAAAATAATATATTTTTTGGGGGGGAGGGGGATCGTGGTAGGGACGAGATAAAAAACTTAATTTGAAATTGGATAAGAGTTTTGGAGAATGTTTTTCTTAATTTTTTGGAAGAAAGTCATTTTCCTTGAATTTAAGGAGAATGAATTGATTTAGAAAATATTTTTTAAAATATTTAAGCCAACAAAGTATGATAAAACTGATGTTTTCCTCCATACAAAAGACACCCATAGTATATAAATATTTTCGTGTAAATTCAAATGTTATTATTATAATATTATTTTAGAATTGATCTTGCGTCCACGGCTCCACGCATAGCACTAGCCACTCCTAACTAATTTATATTACTACATTTAGGGTTGTTCATAGTTATGGTTAAAAATCAATTATTGTAAATTCCCAAAACAAACCTCTAGGGTTCATTCGGAACCCGATACACAGAAACCAGACATGTATCTCTACCAGAAACGGCGAGCCGGACTCAATTAAATTATCAAAATTTGATTCCGGGGTCTCCTAACCCAGTTCTCAATAAAGGACGTTAAAATTAAAATTTAAAATACCCAAACTGCCCTCAGAAACTTCAAAAATTACAACGAGACCATTTCTAGCGTTAGTTTCACCATCCGAAACCACTAAAACTACCTGAATTTCGATTAGAGCTTCCAAACTTTGAGTGTTGACCAAAGTGAAACTAGGCTCCGAAATCAACTAAAAATGCAACTTTGGGTCCAAAATATCCGTTTTAACTCCAGATTCAGTTCCATCACCTCTCTTATATCGAACTTGACATTCCGGAGCTAATGGAATCGATTTCCTTTTCGACACCCGAAATTCCAAATGATACAAAAACTCACTTTTTCAACAACTTAAGCTTCCAAAAATGCCAATACTCAACTCTAACAACACAAATAGCTTAAAATAGGTCCAAGCACCTTACTAAAGGGCAAATAGTAATTTTCACAGATAAATTCAAAATGATCAGCAAGGTCATTACATAGACTCAAACATTTTAGTTATTTATTGTTATAATTTCTTTGAGTTGCATCCGTTTGTATTTAGAAATTTGGGTAGAGTTGTGATACAATTAATTTCAGGTTCTACAAAGGATTGTTTCCACTATACTTGGATTCTTTTCCATTTGAGTTTGTGGGAACTCAACTTATAGTTAAACCTGATTCTACATCTTTAAATGCTTATTCTCTTGTCTCTTGATAGTTGCTTTGTCGATTTGTAGCGATCGTTCTCCCACCGAAGAATTAGTATATGCGCCACTCACCAATTGTTTGGGATCACGACACTATAGTTGTTTATGTTATGAAAATTGTGATTCATGTTTGTGGATGTTCCACTATGTAAAG
>DF365979.1:0-18285 GCA_000787875.1 Solanum virginianum
ACAACTAGTAATTGTGTATATCAAAATATGATTGTTTAACATAAACAACAGTCAGTTGTTTAAGTAACTATGAGTTGTTTATACTAGAATCTCAATTGGGCATTAATTTGTTGATCACATTTGTAAATATATTTACACATCTTGATAAAAGAAGTCTTTCAAAGGATGGTTTGCAATTTGTTGTTGTTTGTATAAAATGATTTATTATTATTATTATGTAAATAATTATCAAACAAACTGTTGTTGTTTATGTTATATAATCTATTATTGTTGTTTAAACACAATTATTGACATTAAAAAATTTGTTCCTGTTTATAGAATTAATTTTTAATTTTGAAAAAGAATTTAATTATTCGAATAGTAATATTGTTGAAATGATTTATATATATGCAGATAAAATAACAACAAAAAACTATCAAACGGTTTATAAAAGAAGGCCTAGAAAAAAGGCGAGAATCTCGGAGGAGGAATTTTCTTCAACTAGAGAAGAAAATGAGAATGATATTAGAAAAGTAAATGAAAATGAAACTGAAAATGAAAAAGAAAACGAAGATGACATTGAAGAAGCAAGTAATCAAAGTGAAGAAGAAAAGAAAAGTGAAGAAGAAAGAGCAAGTGAAGAAAAAAGAGAAAGTGAAAAAGAAAGTGAAGGAGAAAGTGAAAAAGACAATGAAGAAGAGCAAGAAGAAGTTAATGTGCAATCCCAGAGAAGAACAAAGCTAATACAAGACAAGAACGTTGACCCTTCAAGTTCCAATGTAATTTTTTTTCTATTATTACTTTTTTCTATTATTACTAGTGAGAAATAGTATGTATTCAAATATTTACTTTTTAAAAATTACTATTAGCCTAAATAACTGACAGATGTTTAAACAACTGCTAGTTATTTAGCACAAATAATTAATTGTTGTTTAAACACCTGTGAGTTGTTTGCTGCAAACAAACACTTACGTTTAAAAACTTACTATCAACCTAAACAATTGACAGATGTTTAAACAACTGTTAGCGTTTAGCGCAAACAAATATTTGTTGTTTAAACAACTGTCAGTTGTTTGCTGCAAACAAAACACTAGATGTTTGTAACTTTTTATGCTTTATTTTAACTAATTAATTTTATAAATAATGTGCAGGTTGCTGATGCTTCTGATAATGAGGAATTGGAATGCATTAAGTCTATTGGCCAGATAAACTATAACTTCAAGACTTATTATTCCGACAACGGTCATTGTTCGAGTAAGTTTATCGTAAGATCAACTCTCGGAGGAAAAACATTCATTAAATTCAGGGAACTTCTAATATATGAGGGTATTTTAGATACATTCAAGAAAAGTTGTTTTGGTCATTTTTTTGACATTCCAATGAATAACACAAATTTTGCATCGTCCATGGTTAACAATCTTCTACTCAAACACATTATTTGTGAAAAAAAGTATGAATTGTGGATTGAGCATGAGAAGATGCCGATTTATTTTGGTTTGCAAGAGTTTGCCTTAATGACTGCCTACATTGTCATCCCTTTCCTTCAAAAGAAACAAAGGATAAGCTTATGGAGAAAAGTAGTGCATTGTGAAAATTTCTTGTTGAGAAAGGAGAAGGAAAATGTCACGACCCAAAATTCAGGCGTGATGACACTCACCTAACCCACCAAGGCGAGTCAGTTTAACACTTACTAATTCAAACATAACAATAACTACGGAAGATGAATAGACTAATATGACAGTCAATCATAAGAATTCTATATTTACAAGCCTCTAAATATAGAATTCTTGAATAAAATATGTGTCTCAAATGTCTAGTTCTCAAATAGAACATAACATAATAATAGATTCCTTAAAGGTCTGCTGAAGACATAAGCAGCTACCTAAGAATAATCCGGAAGCTCGATCCTGTAATGAGAAAAGTCTAACCAGAAGGATCAGGCTCGCATCCTACAAAAATGTAGCAAGGGGTGAGCATCAAACAACAGGGTACTCAGCAAATGGAACTAACTTAAAGTAAAATAATGAAGAACCAAGGAACTTCTTAACACCCAACCACATACCGCCAGACTACAAACCTGCACTCAAAAAAGTTCCAGCACAATATATATATATATATCATATGTAAAAAATTACTAGAATGTAGATATAATCATCACTTAGCATTAGGTCTCTTAAGGGTTACAATCTCACAACTATTTTGCAATACAAGAATTCGTAACCTTCACAATTACAACATTCAAAAATTCTATGATCAAAACTTATAATAGTACAATTCTCATTATCCCACTTTCAAGTCATAGAGGAAAATTCTACAATTTATCAAGTTCTCGTTAATTCATCAAGTGTGATTAAGTCAATACCCAAACTGATGATGTAAAGACATAAACAAGTCAAATGATATAATGAATAACCAATCTCAATTACACTATGTGATTTATGTAAACCCTATTTTATTGAACCCCGTTTACATTATACCTTGAGGCTTTTGGACTATAGACCTAAATTTTCACCATTTCAAATTAAACACAATATATAATTTGAATTGTATATTCTTGTTTGACCAATCATTTATATGTTTACACTCTGAGACATATTTGAATTCAAGATCCTCGTCATTATTTATAGCGATTAATTTTTAGGCACAATATATAAATTGACCTCTTAATTTGAAGCGAAATTTTGAGTTGGAATTCAAACTTTCAAAGTGCACAAATAAGCACTCCAATTTGCCCCTTTTTTATTAAGTAGACACAGTTATTAAGCATATGTGTGTGAGATACACTCTCTATAACATGGATTTTATGTCCAATCCCGTTGTGCCACGTCATAAACTTATTTCACCTATTTATATTTTTTAAAAAAGAAAATGACACGTCATCTAACACTATTTCACCTATTTATAGTTAAAAAAAAAGTAAAAGAAACATTTGTGATTGGCCAAAATAAATTTATTTTACGAAAAATTTAAATTTTGTAAATTTAAATTTTTTACTCCACCTCGGACCCTCATCCCTCATCCCCCAGCCCCCTCCCCTTACCCCCACCCCCACCCATACAAAAAAAATATTATTTATGAAAAATTCAAATTTTGTAAATTTTAATTTCTTACTACACCTCAGGCCCCCTATATTAATTTTTTACTCAACCTTAAGCCTTATCCACCCCCACCCCTAACTCCCTACCTTCACCCTCTCACCTCCCAAAAAAGAGTTTAAATATTTATTTTAAAAAAATATTTTAAATTATTAAATATTTTTTTAATGTCAAAAATTAGAAAAAAAATTCTTGAAGATTAGTACTAAAAAGAAGAAAAAAATTGTATGTTAATTTGAAAAATAAATGGTGTATATATAAAGGAATGTAATAGGGGTAAAAATGATAAATCAAGCATTTATTACCGTTGAAAGGTTCATAAATCATGCACATACGCACCGCTTTTGCGTCTAACAAACATGTTTTGCCATGTCAACACCTTGTGTTTAAATATTAAGGAATGAGTAAGTTGGAGTGCCTATTTGTGCACTTTGAAAGTTTGAGTTTCAACTTAAAATTTCGCTCCAAGTTAAGAGTCCAATTTATTTATTGTACTTAATTTGTATCCGTTAAATATAGTTAGTTATTTGGAAACTGAAGTCATGCTCAAACATAATTCATAAAATATAGTATTATATAAAAATATAAAGTTATGTCTCACGTAAAATTTATTTATTATGAAGAATACAAATTAAAGATCGACACAAAATAAAAATAATTGTGCAAATGACCCTTTTGAATTTGCATAACTAGCACAATCGGATTTGGATGGGCTTTATGGCTAGATTTGGAAAGAGGGGTTGCACAAAAAGGAGATGGGCTATATGGGTAATAGTTCGGATGATGGTCACACAAAAAAATATTTTTGTAACACTAAATTTAATTATTATAATAAAGTCACTAAATTAATTATTTATCACACTTTAAGTCACAAAATTATGTTTTGTAAAAGCCACATATTCAATAAATTCAAAACACCAAAATAAATAAATAAATTATATTTGGTATAAAAAATGACATATCTGCAGCACATTATTTTTCCATCATGATACTAGTGGAGATTGAAATACGTAAAAGAATTTGCCAAAGACATGATTTTTTATATACTTAAAAAAGATGAATTTTTAGAACGTGAGTGTACCAATACAAAAGTTATACTCCCTCTGCTATTTTTAATTGACCTCTATACTATTTTGGGATGCCCAATAATACTTGTTAACTTTATGAAATCAAGAAATAATTTTACGCTTGGTTCCTAATTTACCCTTATTATTAATTATAATCATTTCTCTGTTACATTTTTCAAGACATAATATTTATTATATTCAAAGGATAATTTGGTAAAATTACTTCATCATTTACTACTTCTTAATCCCTGTATCAAGTCAATAGGGACCAAGTAAAGTTGGACGAAGGGAGTAACTAACATGCTGATTCACAATTCAAATACAAATATCCAATAAATACAAAATGCCAATAAATAAATAAATAAATATTTGGCATAGAAAATGACATATCATCAACACATTATTTTTTCACTGTGGTAACATAAAAGAATTAGCCAAAAACATGATTTTTTTTATTTACTTAAACGAGATAGATTTTTACAATGTGAGTGTACCATTACAAGTCTAACTTTTGAGTTTTTTTTTTTTTTTTAAATTTACTTTAAATTTTTACATTTCATATTATTTACGCACACTTTACTCTCTTATTTGTTCTGATATATTTTTTTTATACGACTAAATACATATTAAAACTTTATCCAAATTTATTTTGTCAAAAATGTTCATTTGCCCAAGTGTGTCCACACCTCCGAAACTTACTTGATCAGAAATTCTTACTTGCGAACAAACACAATCCCTACATACACCTAGGAGCACCCCTTCTTATATATTCATATAAGACCCGAGTAGGCAGGTCGAGGTTCTACGAGGTACCCACTATTCGAAGTACCCTTCCAAAGAGAAAAAGATGTATATGTCACATTCGTTTCTTCCTAGTTAGGTTGGGCGGGTTCGACTAGGGGCAGAGTTACAACTTAGCAAGGTTGGTCAACCGAACACCCTTCATAAAAAATTACACGGTATATATAGGTAAAATATTCTGTATCACTTTAATATATTTTAAAATGAACACCCTTAGTAACAAGAAGCGCCTAAGTCATCAAGGTCTGCAGTTCAAGCCTGACTTGCTGTACTTTTTTTTTTTCCTTTTTTTCAATGCAATCTTTTGTGGCTATTTCTTTTTTTAAAAAAGAAGAGAATAAAAGCCGCTCCTTCTATCTTTGTGTTTCTCATTTTAGGCTTTTGATTACAGTTCATTAAATAAATTTATTACCTTACTAATTAAGAATGACACATTTTCACTCAGGTTATTCAAATGCTTTAGATCTATTAAATGCTTTGGGAAATTTTATTATTTCTTTATATTTTCACTCAAGTTATTCAAATGGATATTATGTGAATTATAAAGATGCAACACACGCTTTAAAAACGAAATTAAGATTATTTTTTTTAATTATTTTTTTAATTATTCTTAAATTATTTTTCAAGAAAGAATCCCATTAACAAGAAGGATAAATATGAAAAAAAAATTCAATCAACAATTCACTTAATATGAAGAGGAAGTTATAGTTTAACTAGAAGCTAAATTATTTCTGTTGACTTTTCTATATTAGTGTTGATTATGCCACTGATAGTTTTATAATTTTAAGTTTTTACGTGATTAAGATAAATGACACGTAGTTTAATTTTAAATTTGGGTGCACCTACTTACTCATAAGTAAAATCATAAATAGTTTATGCACCCATTCTGTTTAAGAAAATTTTTTCATTGCTTTAAAATTTGACCACCCTTAAAAATTTTTTAGCTCCGCCATTGGATTCGACCAAAAATGCTATGCTTTCCAATATTTATGACCAAACGTTAGTTAAATTATATCTTATATTTTAAATCGAGCTAAATCGATAGTTATTTTGAGACGAAGCTAATGAAAAAAGAAGTGGCAAAATATCTGGCTTGATTGGTTGCTTTTTTCTCTTTTTCATTTTCACAAACAGTTGATGTGCACCAAAAATTCCAATTGAGGGAGCGCGCGTTGAGTGAATTCTTGAGCTAACAATGGCGGATCGAGTGAGAAAATTGATGAGCGAAGGCGTCTTAACTTATGCATACATACTTCTTTATATTTCCTTATCTAGTGGTCAGATCTTCTTCAATAAGGTAAAGCAATTAAATCGATTTATGTGTTTCATTTGTTTCAATTGTTCTTAGCTTAGGTGCTTATAGGGAGGATACATATCTGTGTGGGACACACTGTGTGGTCTTTCCTTGCAAAAATGTGTTATGGGTATTGCAGGAATCTTAGTAGCTCAGCTGGTTAGCTGATTATGCGGATGAGGGGGTTGAAATAACCTATCTGAATTTGTTTGATTAAATTGATTAACATTGGGTTTGGCTTCTCAAGAGAATGACAAATTGGTGGTTGCTAGAAATTGTGTATGTATTGATTTTGCTATGGTAAGTGTTCTATGTTGGTTGAGAGGTGTGTTTGGTATTGGGCAATTTTCACCTTGTAAGCTAGCTTTTTGGTTGAGTTAGGACTAATGCCCATTTCATTTTTATGGTATGAGAGCCAGATTTGTTCCATGTTATTGTGTGTCTCAATGTTGGGCTCCATGTTGTGTTGTTCACGCTCGAATTAGTAGATTTGGGAGTGTGAAGGGTTGTTAAGTGTACCATATTGGTAGAGGTTTGTCTGATTATATGATATTAGGCAATCCGCACCTCATAGGCTAGTTTTGGGTTGAGTTAGGTCCAAAGTCCATTTTTATGACCCTGTTACTGTGGTTATTCGTAAATTCTAGGATTTAGTAAATAAGGGGTCATTCCTACACACAAAGCATATACATTTTTTAAAAATGTTTTTTTTGTAGTGTTGTATCTAGCTAGGTTGTCGCACCTTGTCTGTTTCACTGGATACTTGTAACCTTCCACCATTACATGTATCGGTTAACTTTGTTCACCGAAACTTAGGGCCTTAATCCAATGGGAGGAAATCCCTTAACTCTTTTTAAATTTTGCTGAGATTCGAAGCATATTATTCCATAATCTTCAGTAACTGCTATAGTGCTAGACACGTTGGTGCGACACATGAAGCACGAAGTTAGAATTCAATGTCCCATTTATTCTTTATAGAAATAGTGTGATTGCAATTATTTAGAACCTCATTTTTCTTTCCTTTCTTTTCTTTCAACAACTATGGGCTCATGTTACTCAAATGGAGATTGTGGAATTCTATTAGTGTCCAATAATTTGTGATTTTATTAGTTTGAGAACTCTATTTGAAATGGTGGGAGTGATTTATTTGAATGATTTTTAAAACTCTCAAGGATGAGCATTTTTAGCATTGATCAATGGCCAGCTTTTCTTAGAAGATTCGGTGCACCAATGCATACAAATAGGTTCTTAATCATAGGAATATATTTCCAAGGTAAGCATGTAAGGAACCATTGTCTGGTTCAATATGTTTTATTGTTTCGTCTTTGCATATCTAAGATCCAAAGTCATTATTTGGTCATATGCATAGGATTGTTTATGAATATTCAAAGTCTGTTTGGATGGAGACACCTTGGTTTTTGGGGACTTCAAAGACATCTACTTAAGTTTCTTCTGAAGTAAATCTCTAGAAGAGCTCAATCTTCTGCAGTTTTGAACTTATGGTTTCAAATCCAATTTTTCTTAATAAAGCCAAATGTGTGTAAACAACTTGGGCCTATGAACTTTAAACCAATATGGCCAACTCCCTCAATTAAAATGAACCTTCAGTCTCCAATTTCATTTTTGTGAAAAATTTATTGGATGTTAAGATACACCTTTCATTGGATATTATTAAGATACAGATGCTATATTCCCTTTCTTTTCCTATCCAAAATTTTCTTATGCAGAAGGTTAGGATGGTGTAAGTTAGTTAAAATCACGCACATGATATGCTACTTTCAAAACTGACCAGATAATTTCCTTAAATCTGATAAATCCTGTATTAAGTATGCTCCTCCACATTGTCAAGAGGAATCTTTATCTCCCTACAAAAGGCCCTGGAAACTAGAATGTTAGCTTTCTGTTTATTCTTCTTTGTGGATAAGTTTACCATAGCCACCAGATTTAAACTGTAGTAACCTAAACCTCCTTGGTGAGTTATACGCCTGTGAAATAGCCCTTTGCTAATGGCATTGGAAAACCTTAAACAATAAAAGAAGATGTAAATGTCAAGTTTCTCTAAAGAAGTGGCCACTATGCTTTGGTTGATACCTTGATATTTTGCCTTTTCCCCTTTCCATGGAATGAAAATGAGATTAAGATGCACCATTGTTGGCTTTTATCTAGCTTGATTTCTTTTAACTACACTTATCAGTTGTTGCTTTAAGAATAGTTCACGTCTGACATTTCTCGGCTCCTTTGTCTGTTCAATAATTTGTTCATTGCAGTGGGTTTTGTCATCAAAAGAAATAAACTTCCCGTATCCTCTTGCGCTGACGCTACTTCACATGGTCTTCTCCTCAGTACTATGTTTTGTGCTTACCAAAGTTCTCAAAGTAAGAATTTTTCTCCTTTTTACTGATTGTTTGGGCAACTAGTAGTGCTAATTTAGGCATTTCCTTGCAGATTATGAAGGTTGAGGAAGGAATGACTCTAGACATGTGAGTGCATTTGAAATAATGTCATGTTAGACGTCTTGGATAGCAAGTTTTATATCCAAGAACTCTATTACTCCATCTATTCCAATTTATGTGATCACATCACTATTTTGAGAGTCAAAGAGGTTCTTCTTTGATCACGTTTTTCTTGAAAATTTGGATTTACATTATGACTCCTCGTACTTTTTATGTAGTTTCCGTATATGTAATTAACTTCCAAAATCTTAAGGAATGTATTTCCGAATTCACACCAAAAATTAAGTACTTTGACTACTCTGAACCTTGCCACATAAAGTGGAATGGAGAGAGTATCTTTTATGACTTTTGTTCAATAAAGAAAGCTCATTTAGCTAGATTTTTTCCTACCAAAATCTATGTAAAATCTCTGCCTTCTGCTGCCATCTCATGCTTTTCCTCTTTCTGCACAATCCATCTCTCTTCCCCTGCTTTACTGGCTCACAGTAGAAGTTGGGTAAGCAAAGACAGGAGTGTTTAGCTGGTAATTATGTCACAAACTCCTGGGCTTGTTGGTTAGAGATGTTCATTTTCTTTGAAGAACTATGTCATGCATTGCACAAGTTACAGATAAACTTCTCATTAAAAGTGTATTCTTATTGTCATTCCTAAAATGATGAAAAGGAATTCCTTTCCCCCACATGTTGCTCCATCAAGTGACAGAGCGCCACATAGTTTCAAATCTTCATCCTTGTAATTATGCTAAATCAGAAATCTACAACAACAACAACAACATATCCAGTGAAAATCCACCAAGCAAGGTCGGGGGAAGGTAGAAATCTAATTTGGCATAAAATGGATTAGTTCAAATAACTTACTGACTTAAATGAGTTATACTGCATAGTTATCAATAACAAAACATATATGAACAAGATAAAGAGAAAAATTAGCATTAACCTTTCTTCCTCACCTATCAATATAAACTAGAAACTTACCTGAAGTTGCTGACCCTCTCAATTTTAGCACATCTTTTGCATTTGTGCTCAAAATCCTTACAACAGAAGCAGGCAATAGTTTGTTACCGTACTATCTCTTTCCTTCTCAACTTTTGTCCATTAGAATTTTTTGAAGACTACCATTCAGTGTGGCTAATTAAGATTTCAATATGCAGATACATTAGCTCAGTCATCCCAATTGGTGCTATGTTTGCTATGACGCTTTGGCTTGGGAACACAGCTTACCTTTATATTTCTGTTTCATTTGCTCAGATGTTGAAAGCAATCAGTAAGTATTTCTGCTATAAAGTTGTCTTATATTCTGTAGTTCATAGGTGTTAATAGGTTTGTATAACTTCAATATAGTTTTATGCTGACAGATGAAGGATGTTTCATGTCTGATGTTTAGACTTTAGATGTTGGGCTGGTGAATGGCCTGCTCAAGTACTCTTACTCTTTCTTAATTTGTGTAAAGGATATGATTTACAGTTTTAGGTCTCATCTGCAGTGCCAGTAGCTGTCTTCATCCTTGGAGTTGCAGCTGGACTTGAAATGATGAGCTGCAGGATGCTTCTCATAATGTGTGTAATCAGTTTTGGTGTACTAGTAGCTTCTTATGGAGAAATAAGCATTAACTGGGTTGGTGTCATCTACCAAATGGGAGGTGTTGTTGGAGAAGCTCTGAGGCTTATATTTATGGAGATTCTGGTAAAACGGAAGGGCCTCAAGCTAAACCCCATATCTGTCATGTACTATGTTAGTCCATGCAGGCAAGTACATTTATTCTCTGAAAGCGGGATGCTTCTTCGAATTTTCTTATTATGTTATGGTTTAGCATTATAAAAAGACAATGTAATGGAACTCTCTTGTTACACAATGCAGTGCTCTTTGCCTTTTAGTTCCGTGGATCTTTTTGGAGAAACCCAAGATGGATGAACAACTAACATGGAGCTTTCACCCTCTTGCTCTAACTCTAAATTGTATATGTACCTTTGCCCTGAATCTCTCTGTTTTCTTGGTGATCTCACATACAAGTGCCCTAACCATTCGTGTCGCTGGAGTTGTCAAAGATTGGGTGGTTGTACTACTATCTGCACTACTTTTTGCAGATACAAAGCTGACACTTATCAATCTTAGTGGTTATGCTATTGGTAATTTTCTTACAATTTTATCTGATGCCAAGGAACATGTTACTTCAACTATTTTACTTATTTCTAGCCATTTTCCATGCATTCATTCTACATCATTAAGATGTGCTGCTTTGCAAAATGTTCATCATCCACTTCTTTGGCTCATTTTCTGTGCCTGGTATGGATAATCCCTTTGCTTAATCGAACTAATGCTGCTTTAGTCCTTGGGGAACATCTTTCTATATTCCATCGCAACTGCGTTAATTTGTCCAGTGTTGGCATTTCGTGGGAGTGATGTCATCGTAACTTGTACATTAGAGCTAACCTGTGACTGATACAACTGATGGTTATAGACCTCAGTAATGAACTTATTGTTCTTGATGAATACATTGAGAGGACTGATTATTAGCGAACACTGTCTAGAGCTTCATGTCGATTGAGAAATTAGTTTTTTTTTTCTCAAGTAAGGTTGTTAGACTTGGAGCAATCCTAATCTTGTTCATACTGTATATATGACAAAAAATGTAAACATTGATGGTACTATATTGTGAGCGCATAATAATATAGAAAAGCTGTTTTCTGCAGCTATTGCAGGTGTAGCTGCATATAATAGCCACAAGCTAAAAAAGGAAGCTTCCCGAGTAAGCTCAGACGAATCTCAAGCTGCTTCATCTCTACCTTTAGTATCATCTTCAACGTCCAATGCGTAGATCTATCTGAAGAACAGTCGAGTAGTCTATTCCGAGGTCTTGCATGTGAAGGAGCAGAAAAGTCTGCAAATTCCAGTATGGTTTTTTCCCTGGCAAGGAGGGGTTGGCTCATTCTTAAAATTGATTCATTATTGAGTACTTCATGTTGTTGCTTTAGAAGAAAAAGTTAAACATGGTGATATTCAAGTCAGGAACTTGTCTATGAATGCGACGTTCTCTGGTTGTTTGTGCTGCTTTTGAATTCGAGACATTGGAGAACAAGAAAGAAAAACAGTTACAACGACATATAATGTAGAGGATTCCACCTTTTCTTTAAACGCGAAAAGGTTGTTATACATTGACATTCTTTGGTTGGACGTAGCCATCGATAACTGCTGACTGTTGATATGTTAAAACAGATTTTCCAGTTTTATTAAAGTGTATAGTTGTTCGTGGAATTGAGTTGTTCTTGAGACAATTTTCTTTGTAAGGTTGATCTTTTTTTGCTTGAATTGTATGATGCAAGTTGAGCAATCACTTCATTCACCACATAAATTTATCTAATATACTTTATTTGAATCGAAAGTCTTTCGAGAACAGTCTATCTACCTTAGAAGGGGTAAAAATCTATATACACACCACTCTCTCTAGACTGCACTTGTGGAATTACACTATAAAGTATGTTGCAGATACTCAAGTATGATTAAGTTAAATGTTTTAGAAGGGTCTATTGTATGCAACCTTACCTAACAGAAACAATTTTGTCAGTTACTGCTAGGCTCCCCTTCAACTTCATAATCTTTTAAGTTGAACTAATAACATTCAAAACCAGATCAACAACTGATAAGTCGAATAGATAACATTCAAAATCGAACCGAACAACTGAAAACCCCCCCTAGTATCTTACTCTATTCCAAAATGCTTTCTAATCTTCAAAGCAAAGTCATAAACCTTGAGGGGTTCAACAACATATTTGGAGACACTTTCCCTTTTCATGCATCTTTTCATCCATGAAATAATCTTTGGTGTCTCAACTTCTGTACTAAATTCTCCAAATTTCTCATAAGTATAAAACCAACTGCAAATTCCTATGAGAGAAATGTCCAAGTACCCAAAATTTTCACCTCCAAAATAAAGTTTATCTCCAAGAATTCCTTCTAGCATCCTTAAACTATCTATGTAGTTTTTCTTCTTTCTTGTTTGTTGTTCTCCTCCTTTTTCCATCCATAGTTTACGCCCCGTATCAAACACCTGCGTACAATTTAAAGTCAGTGAGTTCAGAATTGATCGCCATTACAAAATATGTGTACATTTTTGAAGTTTTATTACATATCTAAGCGATAACACTATTTCTCCCTTAATTATAATTTATGCATTGGAGGAATTAGGGGAACATTATCACAATAGTAATAGAAAGTCATGTGCTAGTTCAAGATGTGAAAACAACCTCTTGTAAAAACGCAAGGTAAGACTGTATAAATAAGATCTAATGTGGTTTGACCATTATCCGTACCCTGTGCATGAGGGAGCTTAGTGCCTCAAAACGTTCATCATTTGCAAATTTTCAATATTGGTGGAGCTATGTCGGTGTAAACGATTCAAGGAACTTAGAAGTCAACAAAACAACTGGAACCTTATAGGCGGAATACATCAAGTTTAAATTCTGGATCTACCTCTGCTGTCAGCGTATATATAGAAAATAAACTCTTGACATGACAATATTTTGTTACCTTTTCAACATAGTCAGCCCAGAACATAGCTTGGTATTTTTCATAAGGATCACTAGGAAGAAATGTAACTTTGTCCTTCCAAACATCATCAATATACTGGACTATATTTAATGATTCACAAATAGGTTTTCCATTGTGAATCAAAACTGGTATTTTCTTGTAAATTGGATTCATTTCCAATAGAATTGGACTTTTTTCAGCCATGTTTTCTTCTTTGTACTCAAAATTAACACCTTTTTCAGCTAATGTTACCCTGACTCTCATGCCATACATACTAGGCCAAAAGTCCAATAGAATCAACTCTTCATTAGCCATTTCTTGATCAAGTTTCGAGTAATCGAAAAAAGAAGTCTTGTAGTGATATGATCAATAGATTTAGTTGGGAGATTGGAACATAAACAAAGATGTTTATATAGAAATGTATTGTTAAGTGTTGGATTCTTGTATTTTAGCTTTTGTATTAAGTGATTGTGTTGTAAGACCTTGTTTCTTTCTACTCAACGTTCTTTATTTTCCTTGGTTTTTACATAAGGTAGCTTGCCTAGATTGATGGAACCAAGATTCTACGAGTTTTGTCTTGGCTAGGCTATGGAATCTTGGAGTTGTGGAATATCTTTTGAAAATACATTATTTTTGGAGGATCTGACGTTGGAACCTCTTTTTAAGAATTCGAGAAACATAGGTTTGGACTTCATAAAAAAAACATGTTTGAAAATTTGGACTTCATAAAACATGTTTAGTTTTTGTCTACGTTGCTCGGGCCTCAAAAAAATGTTGTTGCACCCATGTCAAACCCTCCACGAATGCTCTACTTGTTGAGGAACTGAAACACACCAGCTGACATTGTTGAAGAGTCCGAGCAACATAACTTACATAAACAATATACTCAAAATGTCACAAAAGGTCCTAGAGCCCTTTGTTAGAAAATTACCAAGAATTAAGAAAAGGAAGTACAACAGATCTATTGACATTATTCATGTTCCTTGTGCCCTCAGCCTAATGGCTTCAGACACAACTTGCATTTAGAGACTGATGGTTCACATTACCCCTCGTGGACTATGAATGAAGCACACGATCGAATATGTGTCTATTGATCTACTCCATACTTCTTCCTAAGTTCTACTAGTAACTCATAGACCTGACGAGGGTCAGGCAGAGACCTAGACACGCTCTCCCTCTGCATACATCTCTTGCCCCAAGCAACGAGCTTCGGGCACTCATCCTCCATCCTGAACTCACCAAACGTCTCGTAGACATAAAACCAGCTGTAGAATCCAATCATGGCGATATCCACAAAACCAAAACTTTCCCCTCCAAAATATGTCTTGTCTCCCAATGCTTCCCTCTCCAGTAACTTGAGTGAATCGATGAAGTCCTTCTTACGTCCCAACAACTCTTCTCTTTTCGTATCCCATAAACTTCTCCCAAAATCATAAAACTGCAAAGTTTTCAAGTTATACAAACGCTACATTGACCCAAGGATGGTCAGTTGAACATCTAAAAACGACTTTTTTACCTTCTTTGCTGTGTAGTCAGCCCAGAATCTAGCTTGTGCTCTCTCATAAGGATCAGAGGGCAACAATGGAGCTTTGTCATCCTTCCACACCTCATCAATGTACTCGACTACAACGAGAGATTCACAAACAGGCTTCCCATTGTGAATCAAAATCGGGATTTTCTTATGAACAGGACTCATCTTAACAAGCAGAGGACTTTTGTTGTTGAAATTTAACATGTCTTCCTCCTTATACTCGTAGTTAATCCCCTTCTCGGCCAACGCGACATTGACCCTCGCCGCGAAATAGCTAGGCCAGAAGCCTAAGAGAATCACTTCATTATCATTCTCCATTTCTATCTTGTGAGGAAAAACACAACTTGCTAAAATAGTTTAAGCTTGAATCACATTTTATAGTAGCCAAGGGGCATAAATGTCTGCTAGACTGCATACAATAGACCCTTGCGATCGGACCAATATATAGTCCAACATAATATTGTATATGACATATTTTTCCAAGAGAAATTTTGAAAAAATATATAGTCCTAACATAATATTGCATATGACATATTTTTTAGGGTTAATGATCCAAATTATTGTTGAATTATGTGAAATGAAATAAATATTAACAATAGGGTCAAATATGCTCTTGTCATTATTAAAATGAACTAAATTTGCCTGACAGAAGTTTCACATCGAATGATATCATGTATTCCACAATTAAGGATTATAATTTTTTAAAAAAAGAAATATAGAGTATATTTGAATCTTTTGTATAGTTCAAGGACAAATTTGACCTTTCTTCCTAATTTTTGATTTATAAATATTTTTTTAAGAATTAAAATTTTTTTGTGAACAGAATTTATCTTCAATTTTATAAAAGGTAAATTCACATGATATGTGTATTTTTTGAACCTAATGATGATGTTCTTCGATTTGACACAAGTTGGCTCCATTTATTTCCCCCCCCCCTTTTGATCTCACATGATATAGGTGTAATAGTTAGAGCCCGTTTGAATTATCTTGTTTTAGGTGTTTTTAAAATTGAATAAAATTAACAAATATTATAATAATTTTTTAAAAATAAAATATTAAAAAAATTTAACTTGTGACCTTTTGTTTTCAAATAGGTTCATTGGGTGACATTTCTCGGAAAATGTCACATCATTTATCAATTTAGTGTGAAACAACACAATTGCTGATGGGCTTTTTAAATTTATTTATTTTTTAATTCCATGTTTCTATCACTTTTTGTGGGGCAAAAGAAAAAAAAATGTTAAAAAGCCCCATAGTGGTAGGGTGCGTCATGCATAATAGTGATAAGCCACTAATGTGAAAATTACGTAATTTAATTTGATAAGAAATTTAATTTTTTTATTTTATAATTTTAAATTAAATTTATATTAAATATATTAAAATATTTTTTTAATTTTATGGTTATATACACGCCATGTGAAAAGCTAAAATTAAAATTATAAAGTTATCTTTTATCAAATATTATACTAAAGTTATGACATTATATTTATAATATTAATTTTGTTTGCCAAACATACATTTCATGGTGTTCATGAACATCTTGTACTTTTAATTTTTATGATTAATTTAATTAAAATATATTAATTCTAAAATAATACAAATAAATTATTTTTTTATAATATTAGATAATAACATGTTTATTAAGAAATACTATTTTTAAAAGATAATATATATCTTACATCATTAATTTAATATCATTTATAAAAGCCCTTATTTGCCAAATTAGCTCAGCAACAAAAAAAAAAGGGGGAGGTAACATAAAAAGGGACCCTATAGTATGGTGTTATTAGTTTAAACATATGGTTGTTTCAATTATTATTTAAATTTTACTGTATCGTATTATTAAATCTATTGTAAGATAACAATGAAAAGTCTCATTTTGTGTAACGAACGATTGATATAATCGTGTTATTATTTTTTTAAAAAGAAAAATTATTTTGTCTTTTCTCATTATTTAATAATAATTTTATTTTAATTCTTCATTGTACCTTTTATAGTAGCTTTACCCTACACTATAGAATACTTCATTTAAATTATTGATATGTGATAATATTATATAACAATGGGAAAATGATACAACCTATTCAAACTCTGCATTCATTAAAACAATACAACAACTCAATATAACCTAAGTTGCTCTGACTCTCCAAAAACTGTGTCGAATTCTTGAAAAAAAAGCAATCGATATTTTGTTTTTGAAGAGTCTGAGCAACGAAGAATACAACCATCCAAACAAAGAGGTAATTGGAAGGCTAGGATTCAGATAGTACATTACAAGTACCAAACACAAGCATCTTGCTTCTGATTTTCACTTACACACTCTAAATGTGTTTTGTGTATGTTAAACTATCAAAGTTTTTCTATCCAAAATGAATTACATAAGATAAAAACAAAGTAAAGATGGTTTTGTTGAAGATGGTTTGTGATGATATTGAAGAGATTGAAAGGAAGAAGATTGGCGTTCGTCGAGGTCTTTTAACGTTGATGTTAGAGTGGAAAAGTTTGGAAGAACACTTGGATATGACAGGAACAAGGTTGAGAGAATGCTTCATTGAACTGGAATCCAGAGAGAAACATATGTGTTCTATTCAAGAATCAATCGTGGAGAGCTTAAAGGAGCTTGAATTAGTTAGAGAATCACTAAACGCCAAGTGTTATGAGGTTGAGGATAAGGAAAGACAGGTTTCAGGATATGTTGATGACTTGAAAAAGAGAGAAGAGAAGTTGAATGAGAAAGAGATGTCGATTCGTGGTATGCTTGAGGTGTTTGAGAATGTGATTGAAGGAAGGCTTAAGGAGATTGGAAAGAAAGAGGAGAGATTTTACGAGCTAGCTTATGAGCTCGATTCCAGAGAAGAAAGATTGAAGCAACGAGAGAATGAAATGAAGGCGCGAGAGGAAGAGCTTGGATGTGATTCGAGGAAAAGACAGTGCAATGTAGGTTCTAACAGTCCAATGAAAAGGTTAAAGGAAGGGAAATCTTCGGAATATAGCATTGATTTTGACACGAGCAATGATGAACTGGCGATAGTTTGTTATGATAGGATTGTTCGTGATGACTCTGAATCAGAATCTCAGACAGGTATCACACAAGTATATGACTGTCCTCGTGCTAAATTTCACGACTTTGATAAGGAAAAGAATATAGAAAGTTTTGATGTTGATCAAATTTGGGCGTGTTATGATGATTTAGATGGTATGCCTAGACTCTACGCTCGAGTTGAAAAGGTTTTTACTCCTAAATTTAAGTTACAAATGGTCTGGTTAGAGGCTAATGCAGAAGAAGATCATGAATTACAGGTTAGTTGTGGTAGATTTAGACTCGGAAGCTCATTAGACGTTACAGAGCACCTTATATTCTCTCATCAAGTGCAATGCCAAAGGGATGTGCAAGGTTATTATCTGATATATCCTACGAAAGGAGAGACTTGGACTGTTTGGAGCTCTGAGATACTAGAAAACGATCATCGACAGTTTAAGTATGAGATCGTGGAGGTTTATAAAGTTATCTTTTATCAAATATTATACTAAAGTTATGACTT
>DF365978.1:8797-24192 GCA_000787875.1 Solanum virginianum
CATTAGGATTAATACCTTTCCTGATATCCAGCCTATCTCAATTCTACCTTATAGGATGGCCCCCGCTAAGTTAAAAGAGTTGAAAGAATAATTTAGGCATTTGCTAGAGAAGGGCTTTATAAGGCCAAGTGTTTCTCCTTGGGGTTCTCCCATCCTATTTGTGCAAAAAAAAGATGGATCTCTCAGAATGAGCATTGATTATAGACAATTGAAAAAGGTCACAATAAAAAATAAATATCTTCTCCCCAGGATAGATGATCTATTTGACCAACTTCAAGATGCCTCTTGCTTCTCAAAGATAGACCTCAGATCTGGCTACGCTCAGTTAAAAGTGAGGAAATGTGATGTTCCAAATACAACCTTTAGGACTAGATATGGCCTTTTTGAGTTCTTGGTCATATCCTTTGGGTTGACGAATGAACCTAGCTTTCATGGACTTGATGTACAGAGTATTCATATGGTATATTGGTATATTTGTGATTTTATTTATCGATGATATCCTGGTATATTCTAAGGATTAAGAGAAGTATGCTAATCACCTTAGAATAGTTTTGCAGACTCTCACAGACCATGAGTTGTATGCAAAGTTCTTGAAGGGTGAATTTTAGCTTAAATCAGTGGCTTTCCTAGGCCATGTGGTTTCGGAGGATGGTATTCGAGTAGACCCCCAAAACATTGAAGCAGTTAAGAACTGGCCCAGACCAACCTCTCCGACTAACATAAGAAGTTTCTTGGGGTTGGCAGGCTATTACCACAGATTTGATGATCGGTTTTCTTCCCTATCTATATCATTGAAGAAATTGACTCAGAAGAAGGTCAAATTTTAGTGGTCTGATGAATGTGAGAAGAGTTTCCAAGAGTTGAAGACTAGATTGACTATTGCCCCAGTTTTAACTTTGCCTGATGGGAAGAAAGACTTTGTGATATATTATGATGCATCAAGAGTTGGATTGGGTTGTGTGTTGATGCAAAGAGGGAAAGTGTAGCCTATGCTTCCAGATAACTTAAGATTCATGAGAGGAACTATCCGACCCACGATCTTGAGTTGGCAGCAGTGGTGTTCGCACTTAAAATTTGGCGCCACTACTTATATGAAGTGCATGTGAAAGTATTCACTGACCATAAGAGCTTGCAGTATGTCTTCAGTCAGAAAGAGCTCAACCTATGGCAGAGGAGATGATTGGAGTTGCTCAAGTATTATGACATGAGCATTCTCTATCATCCAGGTAAGGCTAACATTGTTGTTGATACTCTTAGCAGGCTAACATTAATGTTCAAAATAGGTCTACTTCATCTTTAGCAGCAGAGGTGAAAGAAAAGTAAGACCAAGATCTGTCCTACTCGAACTGAAAGAAGTTGTCCACAAACAAAAGGTGATGGTCGGCTCCAAAGAGGGAGATGGAGTGTTGAGGTACCAGAGTAGGTTGTGTATTCCAGATGTTGATGGAGTACAAGATTGAACTATGGCTGAAGCACACAGCTCTAGATATTACATTCATCTTGGCTCCACTAAGATGTACCATGATTTGAGAGAAGTCTATTGGTGGAATGGAATGAAGGGGGATATTGCTGAATTTGTTTCTAAGTGTCCAAATTGTCAACAGGTTAAGGTTGAGCATCAAAGACCATGCAGATTGGCTTAGAATTTTGAGATTCCTGAATGGAAGTGGGAGATAACCAACATGGACTTCATTACTTGTCTACCAAGGTCTCGGAAGCAGCATGATTCGATCTGGGTGATTATGGATAGGATGACCAAATCAGCTCAATTCTTAGCGGTTAAGGCAACTAACACTACAAAAGAGTATGGCAAGTTGTACATCCGTGAGATTGTAAAGTTGCATAGAGTTTCCTTGTCCATCATCTCAGATAGAGTAGCTTAATTTACATCCCAATTTTGGAGATCTTTTTAGAAGGGATTGGGTACTAAAGTAAATCTGAGTACAGCCTTTCACCCTCAGATAGATGGTCAAGTAGAGCGTATCATTCATACTTTGGAGGATATATTAAGGGATTGTGTCCTTGACTTCAAAGAAAATTTGGATGGCCACTTACCACTAATTGAATTTGCATATAACAATAGTTATCATGAAAGCATCTAGATGGCTCCCTATGAGGCTTTGTATGGGAGAAGATGTAGATCATCAATTGGGTGGTTCAAAGTTGGCAAAGTTGAATTGATTGGACCTGACCTTGTTCACCAATCTATAGAGAAATTAAAGGTCATTACAGAGAGGTTAAAGACTATATAGAGTCACAAAAAATCATACACCGATGTAAGGATAAGAGACTTAGAGTTCGAGGTGAATGATTGGGTGTACTTGAAAGTGTCACCTATGAAGGGTGTAATGAGATTTGAGGAAAGGGGGAAATTGAGTCCTCGCTATATTGGTCCCTATCAGATTGAAAAGAGGATTGGGAAGGTTGCTTATGAGTTGGAGCTGCCTTCCGAGTTAGACACAATTCATCTTGTATTCAATGTCTCGATATTAAAAAAATGCTTAGGAGATCCAACCTTGGTGATCCCTGTTGAATGTATTGGAGTAAAGGATAGTTTGTCATATGAGGAGATTTTGGTCTAAATCCTTGATCATCAGGTACACAAGTTCAGGACCAAAGAGATAGCCTCCATCAAAGTCCTACGGAGGAATCAATTTGTTGAGGAAGCCACATGGGAAGATGAGGAAGATATAGAAGCTAAATACCTGCATCTATTTGTGCCTAATGATGGGGATGTCAAAGGTAATGTTCTTACCCTTACCTTAAATTGTTTTATCTATTCTTGAATTGACATGCCTATTCCTAAGTCTGAGTAGAGTTTGTTGAGTTGATGAGAAGTCGAGAGTTGGAGATATTGAGATGATTCTTGAGTATATATGTGCCTTGATGTCCACATTTATTCATCATTCGAGGACGAATGATTCCAAGGGAGAGATGATGTAACACTCTGTAAAATTATCAAAATATCCCTAGAGGAGAGATGTATGCATAACGCGTCTTCCCATGCTCCGATGGCCAATCCGAGGCCAAATATACAATCATCATGAAATATTGAGTGGGGAAGTGGTCTCAATTGATTTTTAGAGCAATCAAATCAAAAGATATTTTTTTGATTGAAAAATGATTTCTAGTGAAGGTGCGCGACAAGTGTGTGACGTGCACCTACCGCAGAATTTCAATAGGTCTTTTTTGGTCAAAAAGGAGTTTCTAAACCCATTCTAAGGCTTTTTACAGAAAATTAAGTTAGAGTTCCTAAGAGAAGAAGAGGAAGAAGCTAAGGTTCTAGAGGTTAGAGTCAAATCTTTGAGAAGATTACTGTCACTCTCCATTCCAGGCATGTAAGGCTAACCGAAAGCATGAAATTATTCTTCCACATGCCCCTTGACTGATGTAGATTGATAGATGAACGTATTGAGTCTTTGTGCATGTATTTTCTTCAATATTTTCTTGTAAATTATACATATCCTATGTACTTTCACATGTTGATGATCATCATAAACTTAATTTACTAATTAAATGCTTTTACAGAAGTTATTTCATAAAACCCTATAAGTTATTTTGCTAAAGAATGCATGAATGAACTTAGAAGATGAGTTTAGAGCTTTGTTAGCATGAATATGCACGTAACTATGATTGTGATCATGAGATGAGAGTGTTGATGATGATATTGATGAAATTGATGTCCCTAGTATCTTAAAGATGTAACGACCCCGAAATTTAGTCTACATAAGTTGGAATAGTGTAAGGAGGATTTTTAAAAAGGGAAGTATGTAGATTAATTATTTCGTAGAGTTTGGATCAGAATTTGAAAATGTCATAGAAGGAAAAGTTGTTTGGAACAACGAAACGAGTCAGATGACGAAATCTCGAGAAAAAACAATTAGCAGAGGATTGTGGAGATATTTTTTTTAATCTATATATATATATATATATATATATATATATAGGGCCCCATTATATCATCCATTAAGTTTTCTTTTTGTTGATATACTACTCCTTTAAGTTCCATTAACTTTTGTTTTATATTACTTTTCCACCGTGCACATTAGTCTGTGTCTTCTCCTTTGGAGTGGCTGAAGAGGCAAAATAGCCTTTATAAATACTGAGCATTTTGCTCATTTGAAGATGTAACAGAGGTGAGAAATGAGTAAGAAAAGAATAATAAGAAATATATATTTCAAACAAAAATATTTTTATTTTACCGCAGTGGGCTTGAATCTCCTTAAAGAGAGCTAGATATCTGTGTCTCAGCCTAAAGAATTTTATTCTTCATATTTATTTTTCAATTAGACATTATCGGCTATTTTACTCTAGTAAGTTGCTCCTACTTTTTATATCTTTTATGATAAGATATTTTATGTAAATAAGCTTATGTTTACGTACTTTTAAGTACTCTATCATGAAAATATAATTTATGATGTGTTACAAATTAATTTTGAGCATGTAAAGTTAAATTGAAAGATCCTATATGTCACTTTATTTATTTGAGTTGAGGATTAAAAGAAGTTATTGATGGAGGAGTATTATTATATTTATTCTCTTGCTATTATATGAGAAGTTTATTACTTGCATGAATACTATGTCTTGAGATTTATGTTTTTAACACGAGCATGGCATTCTATATAAAATGAGTTTAATGAATTTGAGTTGAGACTAATATAATGAATTGAGAATACTTGAGTCATTAAGCATGAAAGCATGTTAAACTTGAGCAATTATAAACTTATTTACATAACATGATGAGTAAAGTTGAAAGAGTCTAAATGACCATTTGAATTGAGTCGAGTATTATAGGTTACATAATTGTTGAGTTGGCTAGAGTTGAATACTTGTATTTGACTGAATAAGTTGATAAACATTTGAGATGAGTTGAGATAATTCTATTGAGGATGAGTTTTGAGTTTTGAGTTGAGTATTGAGGATGGATTTAAATGAGGAGTTGAACATGTTTTAGTCTTGGGAGGAGTATCGAGCATTGAACGGGGAGAGAGTATACTTTTACTTTAACCCATAGAATTACGTTGTCAGCATGTGATAGTCATACAACATCGTTATGGTGACTTTTGTCCCATAAGTGGACATTTAACCTAGATCCAAGAGAGAGTTGATCGTCCTATGTCGTGGCACGTATAAGATGAGCATGGCAACGATGCCGATTCGTTGTGCATCACCTAACTTAAGGTGGTGAGAGGTATTCGGTTGAGAGGAACTCCTAAGCAACTTTGATTGAGTATGAGATTTACAAACTTGAGTTTACTTCCATCATCATCATATATACATATATATATATATATATATATATATATATGTATATATATATATATTATGTTTAAATGGCGTGAAATGTTTTAAACTGTCATATACTGACTGAGCATGAGTTAAGGAGTTGAGGTGAGTATTTTTTAGCTTATTATTAATATTATTATATTTTTATTTAAGTTGCTGGACTTATCGTACATTCCATGTACTGACGCATTTGTCGCTGCATCATTTCATGATGCAGACACTAGAGATAGAGGACTTCTGCCTATGCATCGTTGAGGTCCAGATCAGTGCCCTACAGAGTTGGTGAGCTCTCTTTACATTTTGAAGAAACCCTTTTATTATTGCTATTATTATGTCCTTAGTTGGAGTGTCTATGGCCTGTCATGGCGACATCTAGATTGTCATGGCGCCGTCTAGATTGTCGAGTAGAGGCTTCATAGGCTAAGTGTGAGAATTTTATTGAGTGTTGTATAAACATATCTATCAATTTGTGAGTGAGCCTTTATTTGATATTATTTTATCTATTTGAGTATTTTCGCTGTTGAATGATGTGATGATGAGGCCAAGTGATTCGCTCGGGGGCTAACAATAGCCTCTGAGTGCCGGTCACGCCAAGGGTACCCTCTCAGGGCGGAGACAAACATGGTATCAGAGACAGAGCTCAAAAGTCCTAGGGAGTCTATGAAGTTGTGTCTAGTAGAGTTTTATTTATGTGTATGTTGTGCACCACACTTCATAAACAAAAAACTATAGGACATTAGGAACTGTTACCCTTTCTTGTGATCTGAGTTCATGCGATAGTGTTGAAAACTCTAGAAATTTCTTTTGACTTGTGCATTACACAATTGTAGATCATGCCTCCAAGACGTGCAATAATATAGAGAAATGCCTCAGCTAAACTCTACAAATTTCTATTCTGACTCGTGCATTACGCAATCGTAGATCATGCCTCTAAGACCTATAGTAACCCAGAGAAATGCCTCAGCTAGCATTGCCGAGAACCCTACTTCATAGGTGCCTCCCTAAATGGAAACGAGGGGCCGAGGCTGACCAAATAGGACCACTGGTGTTCCTGTGACACCTACTGCTCCTGCTCCTACTTTAGAGGCCAAATTTCAAGGAGCCATAGCGACGCTTAGCCATTTAGTAGCTGCTCAGAATGCAAATCAATGTTCACTAGCCCCTAGCTCTAGCTCTCAAAAGCCCACGACTGCTTCTAGGCTATGGGATTTTCTGAGGATGAACCCACTTGTCTATACTGGGTTAAAGGTTGAAGAGGACCCTCAGAACTTTATTGATAAGATATGGAAGACCATGCATGCGACTGAGACTGAAGGAGTTAGGCTGGTTGCTTACCAACTTAAGGATGTGGCCAATGTTTGGTACAATCAGTGGGAAGAGAGTCGAGGTGAGAATGTTGAGCCTGCTGCTTGGGATGAGTTTGAAAGTGCCTTTCTCGATCACTTTTTCCCTCAGGAGTTGAGAGAGGCAAAGGTTGAGGAGTTTGTAAACTTGAAACAAGAGGAGTTGACGGTGAAGGAGTATAGCCTGAAATTCATCCAACTATCCAGGTACACTACAGAGATGGTTCCGAATATGAGAGCAAGAATGAGGAAGTTCGTGTTTGGGTTAGGTAAACATGTAAAGAGAGAATGCAAGGCGGCAAATATAGATATTTCTAGATTAATAGTTTATGCTCAGTAAACTGAGGAGGATAAGAAGAAGGATAGAGAGGAGCATTTGAGTAAGAAGGCCAGGTCAATAGGGCTTGAACCCAGCTAGAACAAGCAGCGTAGAGGAGATAAGTCCTACTTCTAAAAGAGGACCTCAAGATATGCACCATTTTCAGCTAGTACACCAGCTTCGAGCCACAGGTATGATCACAAGTCCCATGGCCAGCCAATTTAGGGCACAGGATTAGCAAGCCAATGTAACTCTTGGCTCTAAAAGGAAGTCACCTTACAGGAAATATGGCAAGATGTATCTGGGTGAATGTAGAGATGGAGGGAATGGTTGCTATAGATGTGGCCAGCCGGGTCATTTTCAGAGGGAATGTCTGATATGGGGCAATAAGGCCTAAACCTCTACAACAGTAGCATCGACGAGGGTTAACCAAAGGGGTACTGTACCAGGGGCAGGCGGTGGGACAAACCGTCTATATGCAATGGGGAATCGATAGGAACAAGAGGCTGCACCAGATGTTATGACGGGTATGATTTGAGTCTTTACTCTTGATTGTTATGTTTTGATGGACCCTGGTGCCACATTGTCATTTGTATCTCCTTATATGGTGAGTAGATTTGAGATTCTCCCTGAGTGTTTACTTGAACCATTATTTGTTTCTACTCCTATTGGTGAGTTTATTCGAGTTGAGTGAATCCATAGAAACTGTGTGGTATCTATTCATCATAGGGATACTTATACCGATTTGGTTGAGTTAGAGATAGTCGATTTTGATATAATCCTTCGTATGGATTGGCTTCATGCCTGCTATGCCTCTGTTGATTGTTGAACTCAAGCGGTGAAATTTTAGTTTCCAAATGAGCCTGTCATCGAGTGGAAAGGAGATTCAGTTGTGCCAAAGGGTAAATTTATTTCTTACCTCAAGGCTCAAAAATTGATTTATAAGGAATGTATCTATCACCTCGTACGAGTCAAGATGGATAATGTTGAGCCCCCTTCTATTGAGTCTGTCCCAATTGCAAATGAGTTTCTTGACCTTTTTCCTGAGAAATTGACTTCGGGATTGATGTTTTTCCTGACAGCAAGCCGATTTCCATTCCGCCATATAGGATGGCCCTCGCAGCACTGAAAGAGTTGAGGGAACAATTGAGAGACCTATTAGAGAAAGGATTCATAAGGCCGAGTATCTCTTCATAGGGCTCTCCGGTCTTGTTTATGTGAAAGAAGGAGGGTTCTTTGAAGATGTGTATTGACTATCATCAGTTGAATAAAGTAGTAGTCAAGAATAAGTATCCCTTTCCGAGAATCGATGACTTATTTAACCAACTTCAGGGTGCCACTATTTTTTATAAGATAGACCTCAGATCAGGCTATCACCAGTTGAAAGTGAAAGAATGTGACATCCAAAAGATGGCTTTTCGAACCCTATATGGTCATTTCAAGTTTTTGGTGATGTTGTTTGGGTTGACAAATGCACCTCCGGCTATTATGGACCTAATGAATGGGGTATTCAGATAATATATGGACATGTTCATAATTCTGTTCATCGACAACATTTTGGTCTATTCTAGAAATAAGGAGGAGCATGTCAAACACCTCAAAATCACTTTGCAGATACTCCGAGATTATAAGTTGTATGCAAAGTTTTCTAAGTGTGAAATCTTGGCTCAAGTTTGTGGCTTTCTTAAGTCATATAGTTTCTAGAGATGGAATTCAACTGGATACTCAAAAGATTGAGGCAGTTAAGAATTAGTCAAGACCAACCTCACCGACTTCTGGGGTTGGCCGATTACTATCGAAGGTTTGTTGAAGGATTTTCTTCCATAGTCGCGCCATTAACTAGACTGACTCAAAAGAAAACCAAAGTTTAATGGTTCGATGAGTGTGAAAAAAGTTTCTAGGAGCTAAAGACGAGGTTGACTATTACACCAGTGTTGACCTTGCCTAATAGGACTGATGGGTTTGTTAACTACTACAATGCCTCGAGAGTGAGATTGGGATATGTGTTGATGCAAATAGGGAAGGTTATTGCCTATGCTTCTGGATAGCTCAAAGTGCATGAGAAAAACTACCTCGCTCATGACTTAGAGTTACTAGTAATGGTGTTCGCTCTCAAGATATGGCACTATTATTTGTATGGAGCACATGTTGATATATTCACGAACCACAAAAGCCTACAATACATCTTCACCCAGAAGGAGCTTCACTTGAGGCAAAGAAGATGGCTTGAGTTGCTCAAAGACTATGACATAAGCATTTTCTACTATCCAGGTAAGGCTAATATGGTTGCCGACACCCTTAGCAGGTTGTATATGGGAAGTACCACCTATGTGAAAGAAGAAAAGAAAGAGTTGGTTAAGGAAGTGCATAGATTGGCTAGATTGGGAGCACAACTAGAAGAGAATAATGAGGGATGGTTTAATGTTCAGAATGGGTCTCCGTCATCCTTAGTGTCAGAGGTGAAGAAAAACAAGACCGATATTCTGTTCTATTACAGTTAAAAGAGGATGTACATAAGCAAAAGGTTATGGCCTTCACCAAAGAGGGAGATGGGGTATTGAGGTATCAGGGCAAATTGTGTGTTCTGATGTCGACAATGTTTGAGAGAGAATCATGGCTGAAGCACATAGCTCCAGGTATTCCATTCATCTTGGCTCCACCAAGATGTATCACAACTTGAGAGAAGTCTATTAGTGGAATGGAATGAAAACAGATATTGCAGAATTTATTGCGAAGTGTCCCCATTGTCAACGGGTCAAGGTTGAGCATCAAAAATTGAGTGGGTTAGCTCAAAACATTGAAATTCCAGAATGGAAGTGCAAAATGATCAACATGGACTTTGTTATAGGTTTACCAAGGTCCCACGGGCAGCATTATTTTATTTGGGTGATAGTTGATCAGATGAATAAATCTACACACTACTTGGCAGTTAAGACGATGACACCACGGAGGATTATTCTCGATTATACATAAGGAAAATTGTTAGGCTGCATGGAGTCCTTTTGTCTATTATCTTAGATAGATGAGCTCAGGTCACCTCTCAGTTTTGGAGATCTCTTCAGAAGGGATTGGGTACTAAAGTGAATCTAAGTACAGTTTTTCACCCTCAAACAGATGGCCAAGCAGAGCATACTATTCAGACATTAGAGGATATATTGAGAGCATGCGCTATTGACTTTAAAGGTAACTGGGATGACCATTTGCCTTTAATAGAGTTTTCTTACAATAATAGCTTTCATTTGAGCATTCAGATAGCCCCATACGAGGCACTTTATGGGAGAAGGTGTAGATCACCGTTGGATGATTTGAAGTAGGTGAAGCTGAGTTGATTGGACCAGACTTTGTTCACCAAGCTATGGAAAAGGTAAAGACTATTCGTGAGAGGTTGAGGATTGCACAGAGTCGACAAAAATCTTATACAGATGTCCGAAGAAGACTCTTAGAGTTTGAGATCAATGATTGGGTATATTTGGAAGTGTCGTCCCATGAAGGGAGTGATGAGATTTGAGAAGAAAGGAAAGCTGAGTCCGAGATATATTGGCCCTTACCGAGTCATAAAGAAAGTGGGCAAAGGTGCATACGATTTAGACCTACCCTCAAAATTAGCAGCTATCCACCCGATTTTTCATGTTTCTATGCTTAAGAAATGTTTGCAAGATTCGCGGTTGGTAATGACTGCCAAGAGTATTGGGATGAAAGATAATTTGAGTTATAAGGAAATTCCTGTCCAAATCCTTGATCGTTAGGTTCGAAAATTGAGAAATCAAGAGATTATATTTGTTAAGGTATTGTGGAAGAATCAATTCATAGAAGAAGCTACTTGGGAGGTGGAAGAGGACATGAAGGCTGGATACCCCCATTTATTCCAGCCTGCAGATGACGAGAGGATTGATGGTAATAATTCCTTCTAAATTCCTATTCATTGAATTTTTTTCTTTCATTCCTAAATATGATAGAGTTCTAGAGTTCGAGTGAGGATCGATGTGACTTGTTGACGTGATGTAATTATTATACTTGCTACATTTCTTATTTGATTGATTTCATGAGTAAGTTGAGGGATGATTGATTGTTAGAGTCCATAAAAGATTCGTGCCTTAACCTATATTCTCTTCATTTGAGGATGAATGATCCCAAGGGGGAGATAATGTAATGACCCTAAAATTTCGTCTACTTAAGTTGCAATAGTGTAAGGAGAATTTTTAAAAAAGGGAAGTATATAAATTAATTATTTCATAGAGTTCAGGTCAGAATTTGAAGATGTCATAGAAGAAAAAGCTGTTTGTAACAACGAAACGAGTCAAACAATGAAATCTCAAGAAAAAAATGAGTGGAGGATTGTAGAGACAATTTTTAAATAAATATATATATATATATATATATATATATAGTGCCCTATTATATCTGATAATAAGTTTTCTTTTTGTTGATATGCTACTCTTTTAAGTTCCATTAACTTTTGTTTTATATTACTCCCACCATGCACATTAGTTTGTGTCTGCTCCTTTGGAGCAGCTGAAGAGGCAAAACAGCCTCTATAAATACTGAGCATTTTGCGAATTTGAAGACGTAACAGAGGTGAGAAACGAGTAAGAAAAAAAAACCTAAGAAATATATATTTCAAAAAAATATATTTTTATTTTACCGCAGTGGGCTTGAATCTCCTTAAAGAGAGCGAGATATATGCATCTCAGCCTGAAGAATTTTATTCTTCATATTTATTTTTCAATTAGACTTTATTGGCTATTTTACTCTAGTAAGTTGCTCCTACTTTCTATATCTTTTATGATAAGATATTTTAGTTAAATGCGCTTATTTTTACGTACTTTTAAGTACTCTATCATGAAAATATTATTTACGATATGTTACAAATTAATTTTGAGCATGTAAAGTTAAATTGAAAGATCATACATGTCACTTTATTTATTTGAGTTGAGGATTTCATGTTAAACTTGAGCAATTATAAACTTATTTACATAACATAATGGGTAAAGTTGAAAGTGTCTAAATGACCATCTGAATTGAGTCGAGAATGATAGTTTACATACTTGGTGGGTTGACTAGAGTTGAGTACTTGTATTTGACTGAATAAGTTGATAAACATTTGAGATGAATTGAGATAACTCTATCGAGGTTGAGTTTTGAGTTTTGAGTTGAGTATTGAGGATGGAGTTAAATGAGGAGTTGAACATATTTTAGTCTTGGGAGGAGTATCGAACACCGAGCGGGGAGCGAGGATACTTTTATTTTAACCCACATAACTACGTTGCCAGTGTAGGTTAGTCATACAACATCGTTCTGGTGACTCTTGTCCCATAAGGGGACATTTAGCCTGGATACAAGAGAGAGTTCATCGTCCTATCCCGTGGAACATATAGGACGGGCATGGCAACAGTGTCGATTCGTTGTGCATCACCTAACTTAAGGTGGTGGGAGTTATGTCGGTTAAGAGAAACACTTAAGCAACTTTGGTTGGGCATGAGATTTACAAACTTGAGTTTACTTTCATCATATATATATATATATATATATATATATATATTATGTTTAAATGCGTGAAATGTCTTAAACTATCATATACTGAGTTGAGCATGAGTTGAGGAGTCGAGATGAGTATTTTTGAGCTTATTATTAATATTATTCTATTTTTATTTGAGCAGTTGGACTTACTGTACATTCCATGTACTATCGCATTTGGCGCTGCATCATTTTATGATGCAGATATTAGAGATAGAGGACTTTAGCTTGTGCATCGTTGAGATCCAGTTCAGTGCCCTACAAAGTTGGTGAGCTCTCATTATATTCCGGAGAAGCCCTTATAGCTATTATTATGTACTTAGTTTAGGTGTGTATGGCCTGTCATGGCACCGTCTAGATTATCGAGTAGAGGTTTCATAGACTGAGTGTGAGAATTTTATTATGTGTTGTATAAACATATCTATCCATTTATGAGTGAGCCTTTAGTTGACATTATTTTATCTATTTGAGTATTTCCATTGTTGAATGATGTGATGATGAGGCCAAGTGGTTCGCTTAGGGGTTAGCAATAGCCTCTGAGTGTCAGTCACACCAAGAGTACCCTCCCGAGGCATGACAAAAGAGTATTAAGTTAATCTTAATATGATTATCCTAATCCAAGAATTGATGGTTGTTGTGATGAATTGAGTTGTCCAATGTCCAAAGAGACTAGTTAGATGAGTAATCATGATGATTAATGTCTATGAACATATTAAATCCTAGGAGGAGTATTGAGCACCGAATTAAGTAAGAGTAGATAACAACTCAAACTCAATAACTATGTGGCCAGCTTAGGAGAGGATTGAACCATAGAACCGGATGTTTTCTTAATCCCAAAAGAGGACTTGTTTATTGGATCCACCGATGTGATGTTCTTTACCCCGGTAAGGTATTGGATGGATATGGCAACGACATCGCTTCGTTGTGTTATCACCGGCTTATAAGTGCTGGTTGTCGGTTAGAGAAACACACAGATAGGTCCTACACTGATAGTACTCTGAGTTGAGTTAATTATATAAGTTTAGATTGGTATTGATGAGTCATTTATCTACTATTTATTCTTGCTTTATCTAGACGTTTGACATACTGATTGAATATCTTATGAGTTGATGTTATTCCATATTATTCTACCTGTATTATTTCATTCAGCCATTTTACATACTCGTATATTTCATGTACTGACGTCCATTTGGGCCTGTATCTTTTCATGATGCAGAGATAGGTACTCGAGATCCTCAACAGGCACTCTATTGAAGGTCTATCCTCTCTATTGTTGATTGTTGAGTCCTCCCCTTCATTCTGAGGATATATCATTTTACATTTCTATGCTTTGAGTTAGTTTCGTTTTGAGTTTGTGGTAGTCATAACTTGTCATGATACCTTTCTAGACTGTAGAGATAGAAGCTTCATAGACTAGAGTATGATGACATTGATGTTGAGGTCTTTCTTTCCTTGAATTGAGTTTCTTAAAACTACTATTATGTCATAGATGTTGAGACAGATCTTGTTGGCCTATAGCCCTTATTTATTGAGTTAGCAGTATACTGAGCTGCCCATTGTTATGTTTTTCCTTATTTCTAATTTCTACGTTGAATTAGATGATAGAATGACTGTCATGAGACTGAGTGGTTCATTTCGGGACAGACAATAGTCTCTGAGTGCCGGTCACGCCTAGGGTACTCTCTCAGGGCATGACAATATTCATCAAGAGGAGTAAAATATGCATTATCTTCGTCTCTTAGACAATATTTTGTTCCACCAAATTATTTTTGGCAAAGTTTTAAAATGAGTCAACAAGCAATGTGAATTACAAGAAATCTGTATTTTTTTTATTGAAATGTTTTTTACATATCTTTTTCTAATAAGATTTTAACGATATACATTATATATATATATTTAAATTAGAATATTATAAAATATTTTATTTATGTGATGTCCTCTAAATGTAATTTCTCTATCTACCCACTATTCTTTACTATTATGTATCACTAGGGGTGGCAAAATTAAGTTTAACCTGCCCAACCCATTGAATTTTAGACGGATTAATAACCCACCCATTTATTAGCTCAACCCATTTAAAATTGGGTTGATATGCAACCCGAATTGACCTGAGAAAGATCTTGTCAAAATATGTTTAAAATAATTTTTTATAAATTTTATATGTTTTATATAGTCATAATAAAAATATATAATTTAATTAAATATCAAAATATTAAAAAAAAAGTAAAACTTAGTAAAAGTTGGGTCGAGTTGAGTCTTGACCCGCTCTAAACTCATTACCCAACCCGTTTTGATCCAATTTATTTTGACCCAAACAAATTCAGTTTGAATTGGATCTTGACCCACTTGTTGTTTTGACCATTATAACCTGCTCAAATTTGACTCAACCCGCCCTATTATCACAACTATATTTCACCTCCTGCATGACTTCAAATGCTTAATATTATGTCTGTCACCTCTTTCACGATCTTTCTCTTTAGTTATGTTCATGGCTACCTTCTTGTATATCTTTTTTAATATCTTTATATAATAATATAAATAGAGGTTTTGAGGTTTATATTGTGTAAACCTGAATATACTTGAAAGAAAAAAAAAGATATAAAATCATCATTGAAATTGTTTTGATTTTTCAAAAAGACACTTTAACTTTGCAGAGGTCCTATGAACCCCCCTAAACAATTTGAAAGTAGTACTATTTTTGTTATGGAAATGTTGACTTCACAACATCCCACATGGATTAGAAGATTTGAAGAAAGAACAAAAGTAAAGGAGTGTCAAAGCCTTGTGAAGTATTTCAATATCCCACATTGTTAAAAGATGAAGAATAGAGTCCTCACATACACTATAAATAGAGAGGTACTCCTTACTAGTTAAAGAGAGAGCAAGAAAAACAAGCTACTTACTTAAGTAGAGTTTTGCATAGTTTAAAGTTT
>DF365977.1:1287-16511 GCA_000787875.1 Solanum virginianum
TAATATGATATGTCTCTTAGAAGCTGAAAATATATCCAACGTTTAAGTGAAATGTTTGCTATTCTTTGACACCTTTAAAGCAGCAACTTTGGCCGACTTGGCTTGTGTTTTTAACTACATGTTAGTATATGTTAGAGAGCTGGTGATATAGCAACTTTAGCCTTAAGCTTGGGCCAAAATGGACCTCTAAACTGTTGGGCCTTTGCTGCCCCAAATTGCAGATTTTTCCTTCTCTTAGAATTTAGGCCCATTTAGCAAAGTAGCTTAGAATGTAGTTGGGCCTTTGTCTTCCTTCATATTGGGCTGTAAATACAGCCCACCTATAGTACTAGAACATGGGCTAAAGACACCTCCTTAACTCGGACTTAATTCATAATTCGAATTGGACAATTTCGACGTTGGGTCTCGTCTCCATGTAACTCGCAAATTTAAGCTAAGTAAGTAGCTGACTCACCTGCCAGCTTCCTAAGTCCTACAAGCACCTCAATTGTTTTTCTTTGTTTAGGGTCTTCATCCCCTTAACTCGACACAAAACATGTATACATGCAACTTCCTTAAACTTTAGATACACATAACGCCCTTTAATGCGAGATACAAACACGTTTAAAATTAGCGGTAATTTGAAACTTCATGTAATGTTTCATGTGTATAGTACAAATACTTATAGTGCATGTGTGGGGTGTTATAGTCATAGGACCAAGTGAATACATCCATGTATTCTTTGAGTAGGCTAACAAGCTCTCCTCTTTGGGTATCATTCAAATGAACACTAATTCTAGTTTTTTTAATATGTTCTTCATCTCCTAAGTTCATAGTTTCGGTCTCCTCCAAATTAGGTTTATCTTGACTCTCAAACTATTTCAGTTCCTTAGCGAGGTGTTCGAGCGTCATGGTTCTCTCATCATAGTTCTTAAGCTCATTGCTATCTACCTTATTTTGTTTATTTAGCTTGTGACATGACATGACACTGGCAGGTTTAAAGTTGTTTTTACTGAAATCATAAGCAATATAGTTAGACAGAAAAATTAAAACAATAAGATGGATAGTAAGTAAAAGTTTAAGTAAATGGAGGTTTCCATTCAACTAAAATAAGAATTGCAAACTTTGGCTATGACTATGGGTCAATCTTCTATCTTGAAACATCACGAGGGAAAATAAAGCATAACCAAACAAGAACAAAATAAAATAAAGGTGGTTTTCAGGCCTCCTCCAAACCACTACCGTTTTGAAAATGAGCAATTAAGTGAGTCTCCATCTACCAAGGTGAGCGGGAGATCAAAAGCGGGGTAGGTGTCCAATTCATCACTTGCTCATCTGGCCTCACCTGTTGAATTCCTGATGTCTTTGCTGCATCATCCATAATAACATCAACTACTTCAAAAGATCCAGGATTCCTTCCCCTATACCATCATCATTGACATATTCTCGTATTGGAAATGACTTGTACAAATGAGGTATCGGCCTAGCTAGTGCCTGAATGACTTTCTTGCTCAATGCATTCCAATCTTCATCTTCCCAGGATACATACCCCAAACCAAACATTGATGGCCTTATTGGCAACTCGATAGGCTCAGTGATACCTTACAAGTATTTTCCTAACTCAAAACCTGGTTCAAATTCGTTTCTAAGCATAATTGTAGCTATCATCTTGGAGACAACTAGAATGGAAGGTTCGGGTGCCAAATCATCACCAGTGGTCTTCACTATCTCTATAGTGTAAAAATCAGACCCTCTAGCGACATTATCAATGATAGGTGAGTACACGCTTCATCATCTGATGAAGGGTAGAGGGCACAGCTCTAGCCATATGAATCCAAGGTCTTCCCAATAACATGTTATAGCTAGTGGTAATGTCCATCACTTGTAATTCAGCTATGAACTCAGCAGGTCCTACATGGATGACCAAATTCACAGCTCTGTATGTGTCTCTTTGACCTCTATCGAAAGCTCTTATATTAACTTGGTTTTGATGAATCTTTCCAACATCAACATTCAACTATTTAAAAGTAGACAAAGGACATATGTTCAGTCCAGATCCATCATCGATCAGAACATGATTTAGAATCATATCCCGGCATTTAATTGTGATGTGGAGTACTCTATTATGTATCGATCCTTCGAATGGCAATTATTCATCACTAAAACTAATGCAATGTCCTCAGGTGACTTGGCTTATTGTAGCTACAAGATTGTCATTATTTGTTCCTAAGGGCACATAAACATCTTCTAATGCTTTCACCAATGCTTGCCTAGGTTGTTGTGAACTCATCAACAATGCCTATATAGAAATTTGGGTTGGCATCTTCTCTAAATGCTTCACAATGGAATATTCCTTGGGCTGCATTTTTCTCCAAAACTCTTCTGCTTCTGCTTCTGCTTTTGCTTATGCTTCACTTATCAACCTTTTATTTTGATCTTTCTTAGTCAATCCTTGAGCCAATTCTTTCGGTGCGTATAACATCTACCGAACATGGTCAAACCCTGCATTTTGGCAGTCTCAATCACAAACCTCTTTTGAGTAACATCCCCCTTTGGTATCAAAGCAACAACTTTTGGAGGCGTCAAGATCACAAACTTTGATTTCTCAGAAATGCATAAGGATGCTACATTCTTCTCCAAGTTGTCAACATTATTTGGGACTATTGTCTTAGTCACACACTAATCCTCATCTTTCTCAATCATACTGAAAGTGTTTCCTCCATGATTAGGCAAAGGATTATTGTTGACATTAGGGGTGGCAGTCTAAAGAACAACCACATTGTGGTCGATTAAATCTTGAATCTTATGCTTTAGACTTATGCAATCTTTAGTATTGTGTCTTTTACTGCTATAATGATAAGAACATGTTCGGTCACCCCTAAAGAATCGAGAGTTCGTGTTTACTGATTTTGAAGGGATGGGCTGGATCATTCCTGCAGTCAACAACCTTTCAAATAATTTTGTTCGGCTTTTGGCAAATGGAGTGAAAATGCTAGGAGGCCTCTTCTCTAAACTTGGACGAAGAGGGTCATATTATTTTATGGGGGTGGGGGTACTTGATGGTAATTTAGAGAATTATGGCGGAGAGGCAGAGAGTTTGAAATCTTGGATAGGGTAGGGTTTGATAGCTTGGTTGTGGGATTTGGTAGTTTAGGGTGGAGTAATTGGTAGGAAGAGTTTGGTAGATTGGTTGAACATGAGAGCAATTTGTTGATGGGTTTTGATAATTCGGGTGGATATTTAGGTATTGTGGAGAGGCTTAGTGAATTGGGGGTGGAGTTTGGTATCCAGGAAATGAACTTTGAGAAGAGTGAAGGTAGGTTTGGAAGGGTGCGGATTTTTTGGGATTATTGCTAGAGGGTCTATTCTTATCTGGTATATAGGAAATATATAACACGTCCTCTCTCTTATTTCTTAGTAATTCTGTGGATCCAAC
The DNA here is from genome assembly GCA_000787875.1 of Solanum virginianum. Lineage (NCBI taxonomy): Eukaryota > Viridiplantae > Streptophyta > Magnoliopsida > Solanales > Solanaceae > Solanum > Solanum virginianum. The sequence goes on from DF365977.1 coordinate 4,703, forward strand.
TGGATTAGAAATATGAGCAATCTTTCCCATTTAGAGCCCATCCTCAGTAGTCTCCCCAATCTTGACTATCTCCATAACTTTTGCGCCAATAAGTAATATCATTCTGTCATAGAACTCTGGCTCCTAGATATGCATAAATATTTCGATGACCTCTTTCTTGGACATGAGAGGTCAAACCCTGGCAACCTCTTTCCTCTATCTATAGGCGTACTCACGATAACTCTCGGTAGATATTTTATTTATCTTTTCCAAGGAATATCGATCTGGAACAACCTTGATACTGTAAGCAAATATCTCAACAAAATCCTTGGCCATAGCACTCCAACTAGCCCATTGGTCCATTTCTTGGGAGGTAAACCATTCCAAGGCCTCCCTGCTCAAGCTCCAACTAAAAAGTCTCATCAATAATGCCTTATTCTTTCTGACACCTACAAGCTGATCACAATATACTCTCAAGTGGACGAGAGGGTTTCCAGTTCCATCGAAAGCACAAAAATTTGGTATTTTGAATCCTTTCGAAAGGTTCAAATCAGGATGAATACACAAATTCTCGTATTTTAGTCCTACAAAATCTGATGCAATGTGAAATTATTTCATAGCCTTTGCAATTTCTTCCTTTATGCTCAGCTTGGTCATTTTTTCCTTAGCCCTCCACTTTTTTTCTTTCTCCTCATAATGATCAATTTCGAGGTATATGGCGTATGAAATATGTGGTTTAGGAAGGACTGGAATATGGAAAGGGGCTTTAAGGGGCAAGGGTTGAGTGATAGGTGGTTTTTTGGTGTGTTATTCTTGATTTTTCGAAGGGGCTATTCGGGAGTTAGTAGTATCGGGATTTTGAGGAGTGAAGGCTTGTATGTTATTGGTATTGGGATTTTGAAGTGGAGGAGATGTATGGTGTAAAAAGCTGGCATGATATGCATCAGTACTAGGGATATTTTGAACAGAGATAAAGGGTGGGTTATTTAGGGTAGGTTCACAAGTTGGGTTCGGAGGAGGAAGGTGGAGTGAAGGCATTTTATTGCTAGGACCGGGAAGGTTAGCAGTAATAACCAAGTTTGTCAGGTCTTGACCCTTTTGCATCTCGATCCTTATTTCAGCTACCTGCTACATCAGCTGTACAATTAGCTTATTTTGTGCCGCAATGATGGGGTCTACCACAGTAATTTCAGTTAAGCCCATATCCTCATTGTTTCCATCCATTGTTGTCTTTTCTTTTGACGAGTCTCAATTGGGAAAGGAACCTTTGCGAACCTTTGATCGGGTTAAATATGGATGGTTAGCTAACTTTTATCAACACTAATCAATTCTAAGTTACTTGTAAGAAGAATTACTCAAAGGCAAGTATATTAGTTTCCTTGAATTGGCAAGTAATACAAGATAGCACACATAACACAATGAACACACAACAGTTACAGCAGTTAACATAGATACAGTAATTGCGCGCCCTAGAGAATATGTGACCCTTTTAGGCCAAGGGTTGGCCTATCGAATTGAAGGATGTGTATTAATTTTTTTAAAAAAACCATTAACCCCAAAGTACTTTATTAATTACAAAAAACATAATGAAAGATTTCAAAATGCTTACAAAACATAATGAATGATACATCACCAAACTCTTACAAAGAGAAAATACAAAAGCAATCCCATGCAGGGGATGGTAAAAGACTTCATGTTGCCTCGGTTCTCCCATTAACCCTTGCCCTTTTAGTTGTGTTGACCTCTTGCCACATGAAGTACCTATGTTCCCACAAGTAGTCTTTTGCCAATTGAGTCTTTTCTTCAAGATCGACTTCTTTATAGTCTGAATTTGTTGTTCCATGTGATCATCCAACCCAAATATGCATTGCCTTGCTCTACTGAGTTCCTATTTAAGCTGTATAACCCTTGCATCCTCTAACTGTCGATGGTAATGGGCTAAATGATTCTCTTGATGCTTTTCTTGGAGTCGATGAAGTAGCACTTAACTTTTGGCTTCAACATCTTTAATGCAATAAGGCACGTTCGGGCCGGGCTTGATAGTTCCAGCAAGATTCTTCTTCAACCAATCCTTATATGTACTGCTACACTCGGCATTGAACTTGTTGGGAACCTTATCACCCACTACTCTCCGAGTCTTCTATCCTCGAATCATCATGTTAAAAGGATACTTGACCATTCTTGTGATCTGTTCCAAATTTCCTTATATCTCCTGTTTGAAGGGTGACTTGCTTACAACCCAACTGCCTGAGAACTTGACTAGGAGCATATAGATGGGTTCCTATAAGTCCGACTAGTACAAAGAAAGGAAGGTTTAGACTTCGAATCACTGTGTTATTCACAACGAGATTATCAATAGCCCATTGCAAATCTTCATCTCGCAACCCACTCAGCATTGGCATCCAAAATTGTTGTCCATTTCCTGCTTTGAAGTTATTCAAGTGTAGCCACTTACTGTGAAAAGAGAAATGATCCCGTCGACATTTTTGGTTTGGTTCTATAAGTTCATGGACTTTAAGTAGGTGCTTTATCATCCACCATTGAAATATTAGATTGCAACCTTGAAAGAATCGACTCTCTCTTTGACATTTATCCAAAGCCCTATAGATGTCCACAAGAATTATGGGTGCTAAGGTATAATAATTGACTAACATTCCAAATTCGACCCCGTAGAAGATGGTGTGGGTGACTATTATCACACTCGGATGAATAACATAGCCTAGATTTTAGGGGAAAACCAAGGACTGTAATAGGCATACCGTAAAAATGAAAGCTCATTTTTCTCCCCAAGTTTGTTCGAAAAAAATTACCCTTTGAATCTTTCGTAGCCATTAGCACGTCTGAACTGATAGCATTGCTTTTGAAGTGGGATATGCGGTCCTTTTAGTCAACTTATCCAATCAACATCGACTAATGAGAATGCCTCTTTGATCTCGTTTGGATCTTAGACGTTAGGAATTAGAATCTCGTCGTCTGGCTTAGACTTTCTCTTGTTGCACATACCTATACTTTCATAACTCGCTACAACTTCTTCTATGGTTGGAGTCAGTTCTACAAATGGAACACCATGCAATCACTATCCCAAACTTGATCATTACACCAATTAGATCCGGCCAAGTTTCCATTTCCATTAAAAAGGGGAGGTAACCTACATGCTTTTGGACTTTTCTTTTATCAAACTCATTCATTCTTGCCCACCACACCTTGAGGAAGCGATGACGTTGAGTTACCATGCTTGTCCTTAAGGTTTGTACATTTGAGTCATCCTACAAGATAGAAAGATAGGTTAGGTCACCCCCTCCCCCAAATGATAATGGGTTGTTTAAATTAAATTACATGTCCTTCAATTAAACACATAAGTATGGTCGTCTTATTGGCCGTGGGCCAAATAGACTCATGGTGGGCTACTAATGGGCCCAATGCCCCTTAGGCATTAGGTCGGCCTAAGCAAATGATCCTAAAAAGTGTTTTGATTTTGCTATATCCTAGGTGTCTAAGAGTGGGCTTTGAATGGACCGAGAACCCAGGCAGACAACCAGAGTTGGAAATCATGGCGACCATTGAACGCATCGCGAACCAATAAATTATCACTTTCTCTGAAAAAGGATTAAGTATTTTAAAGTCTGGCTGCGGGTTCGCAAAACCATCCTCCCAAATACACAAGATATAATAGAAAATGTCATGAATGCAAATACCAAATTAATAACGAATTTAAACAAATAAAGCAAATAAAGATTATAGTTACTAAATATTACAAACCGAATAGTTACTCAAACATCCTAATCTAATAACTAGAACCTAATTAAAAATCCCCAGCAGAGTCACCATTTCTGTTATTGTGAAAAAATGACTTGTTTTTCACCACTTAATTTTGAAAATTTAGAGTCACCACTTAATTTTTAAGGGAAAAATCAAGAAAACCATTTTAAACATTTTCTAAAAGACTTAAACAGAAAAAATCTTTTAAAAAATCCAAAGAAAGAGTCCAGGTTCATGTTTCCATTCCAAGAAGGTTTTACATACTTGAAATGCCCGCTAACACGCGATTGTCCGGCGATTATAAATTTTGACTAACTTAGGGAAATTGATTTAAAAGGATTAAAAAAACCTAAAGCATATTTGAAAAGTTTTCCAAGTAATTTAAAACCTAATCGTATTTTGACTAATTGAACTAAAAAAATGCTAAAGGAGGAAAAATTTCACATTTTATCTAAAAAGGCACTTAAATAATTTGAACAAGTAAAATTTTCACAAGTATTTAAACTATTGAAAGATCTAGGCAAAAAATATTTTTTCCAAATAAATATCAAATTTGAATAATGAAAAATAAAGTGAATGGTTTTGATATGTTGGGAAATTTAATTAGATTAAAACATATGAACACTAAACTAATGTTAGAGTTAGAGACAAATAACAAGTATAACAAACAAATAAATATACAAGGAACAAGGAATAAAATAAGATTGGACTTTGACAGGCCCAACTTCAACAACTTGTCCTAATTCTAAAATTTGGGTCTGCCTGGCCCTTTGAATTCTTGCGTACCTAACTGCTGTTGTGGGCTTTTAGCCCCTTTCCTCCTATATATCACAATTGTATATACACTGTATATCATTGTATATTAGTCTATTTTGCCTTCATAATTCTGTAAGTAGCCTTTCTCAACCTGTATTTTGTTTGGGCTGTAACCTGGGGCTGACTCGAGGAAAAGAATACTTGGGCCTCCATGGCCCGAGAAATCCCAAAGGGAAAAAAGTCCAGCTTGGGACTCCAAAGCAGTTTCACATGTAACAAAAGCATATTTACGTGAGGAACAATTCAATTCATTATACAACAAAGCATTTTAATAGAATGGAAGAGATACACTACTGCTATTGGAAAAAACATATACAATTAAGCGATCTAGTACATCAAATTTCTAAGATTTGTATAGCCAAATGCATCTCAAGCATGCAACACATCTAAACAACTAGTGTCCAATCAATATAAATCTACTGCATCACTGAAATAGATAAAGATTACACCAATAGTGAATATACATACATATATATGTATTTACTATTATTTAAAAAAAAGTAGTAGCTTTCATGATCCACAAAGAGAGACATAATAAGAAGGGAAATGATAGCAAAATTATGACAGTAATGATGACTTCCACTCAACTATTTTAAATTGATGCTTTTAATCAAATACACTAAGCATAATGAAAGAAAGATATTAAATCAACTCAAGTTCATTAAGAACAAAACGTAAAGGCATCAAATGATATGATAAAATCATGTCTAAGGTACAACAAAGCATAAGATAAACAAAACATGAGCATGACAGAAATGAAATAAACAAACACTAATTAATACAGTCAGCTTATAAGACTCGAAACAAAGATATGTCATATTCCAGGAACTATATGTATGAATAGTGAAAGAACATTTTTAATGGGTAAAATCAAGTCTTGAACACTACTGGACAACATCCAAGAACAAACTCATACTCCACAGATATTGAACTAATCATTAATAACACTAACTAATTCCAAATACCTCAAAAAAAGCACAACCAACATATCATATTACATCATAAAGAGATATAAGTGAGACCAAGACATCACTCAAGAAATCCAACCCATGAAGCCAAAATCGAATAAAGACAGAAGAACAAAAAAGAAGATGTACAACATTACCTTCTTCAGAGCAACGAACTGAGACGACGAATTGAATCGGAAGCTTATACCACGGAGACAAAAATCTGAAAAAAAAAATTACTAGTGTGTAAAGGTGAGTGACTACGAAATGGAAATTTTTCGTGTTCTTCTTGTGAGGAATGACTCTCCCCTAACAATGGAGAAAGAGAAAAAATTTATAGGCAGGGATTATGGTAGAATTGAAATTTTCTAAAATTTGAAATTCAAAATCATCTTGAATCAAAGAGAGGCTAAAAAGTCATTGGAAGATCTTCAATACATGGATGATCTTTGACAAATTCATATGTGTGCGTTGGATCAGCGTGTCTTCTGCAAATTTTGTCATGGTTTGTTGGATTTGTTGAGGGAGACGTGGTATGTGTGAAAGAAAGAAGAAAGAAGAAAGAAGGGAATGAGTGTGTGGTAAATTAGTATAGGAATGTGTGTGTAATGTTATAAGTATAATTGTTGTGCTGAAAAGGGGAATTGGGCTGGGTTAGGGGCATTTGGGCCAAGAAATCGGTCCCTAAATGGACCAAAATAGGCTGAAAAAAAGGGGTTAAATGGGTGGGGAATTTCATTGAATAATTAGTGATTTCAATTACAAACATGACCAATTAAAATGTGATCTATTTGAATTGATTGATTAATTTTGATCAAGGGATGAACTAATACAAATTAATTAAAAAGCTTTTTAATACTATCAACTTAAAATAATTAATTTAACTACGAAGTAATTAATCTCTAAAATAATTAAACTAAAGCGATTAAAGATAAAATATATTTGAGAAATTCTTAAAAAATTAATAAGAATATAATATTTAACTATTAATACTAGTGATAAATGTATATAATATATAGTATATAAACATAATTAAAATTAAAAGATTTTAATCTAAAAAATCCCTTAAACATATTTTTTGCATTTTGAAAGTTAATTATTTTAAATTATTAAAATAAAAAGCTCAATGATTAATCTATACTGTAAAGGGTAAAAATTGGATGTCAACAATAGAATTAATGTAAAACTTAAATTTAGATACATTAATCTTAAATTTAGATGAGCAAAATATAGGGTTGAAGTTCCATGGGAAGAAAGAGACATGGATGGAGAAAGTGAGAAACTGTCTTTAATTTTATTTTCTTTTTTTTTTAAAAAAAATAAGTTAGTTTGGGGAAAATGGGTGACTTGCTGTAGAGGTTGGCGTAAAAAAAATAGTACGCTGAAGTGCACCAAATTTACATTCTATCACAAATTATTGGCAAGGACAAAAAAAGTTAAAGCATATTCAACCTTGAAAATCAAGTCAAATTCTATTATCTTACTCTTTTCTATTGATTGTTTTTTTTTAAAAAAGATTACTAATATATACAATTTCACATGTGCGGAGGATACCATGAGAATGGACTCTTTCAATCTTATCAACACATTAACAAGTATAAAAGTTGTTAGGTGCGTAAAACCCGAAAAAAGAGAAGATTTATTCAACTTCTAAATTTGCCGCATTATGTCCATAAGAGATGGATCTACACATATAAGCAGTGAATGTATTTGGAATTTCCGTAAGAATAAATTATTCATCTATATGTAAATCACCATTCACCATTTGCATAGAAGTTGTTGCAATTATTGCATTATTTTTGGGTAATATTGAGAAAGGAAAGAAATTTGAAAATGAATGACTCTGATGTATCAAAGCAAATACAGCAAATGGTCAGATTCATTCGGCAGGAAGCCGAAGAGAAGGCCAATGAGATCTCTGTCTCCGCGGAGGAGGTTTACTTCTCACCTGTTCCTTTATTAATCTTCTATAAGATTATTTTATATGATCAATATCAAAGTGTATTTCTGATTCTATTAATAGAGTATATTGGTAATTGGAACTATCCATATGTGAAACAGTGTTTTAAAAAGGCAATTTTGGGACTCGCCTCTGGGCTCACTCCAGGGCGGGGCTATGACAAAACATTCTGAGACTCATGTGCGGGGCTTAAGTTTGTAAGACTTACACCCTAAGCGTTCGACTGTACCCCTTACATACGATACAAATCTTACAAAAATTATGTGTTAATTCTTTAATTAACATTGTTGACCTCATAATTATTTAATAAATAAATAATACTTAATAGTTTTTTCATCTATAGAAATAAGAAGATTGAAAATAACTCAAATAACTAGTTCATGTATCAGGTATTTACTATCTGGTAACACCGTGAGGGTGATTATTACTTAACATCACTTTTAAAAAAATACATAATCAAATTTTACATCTTCACTTATCATTAATCTTTATGTAAATTTTACATCTTCACTTATCATTAATCTTTATGTTTTTATTACACGTATCCAATTTTTCATATTTTAGTATTTCACTATTTGAAAGTAATTTTAATTTCATTCATGATGTGGTAATATTTTGTTATAATACTAATAAGTACTAGTGTTTTAAAAAAATATTTTTGGGGCAAGTATTGAGGATAGATGATTATTTTAAAAAATTTCTCTGCTATTATCATTTTTTGTATTGTGACCTTTCTCAAATAATAATTACAATTTTTTTTATGATTTGTTTAAACTTATTTGGAGAATTATTTAACATTTTACCTATAATTATTTGGAGAATCATTTAACATTTTTTATTTGGAGAATTATATATATTTTTGATATATATATGAGATATCCCTCCAATAGATCACGCTTTGCGTCGTGCCCTGCCTTTTATTTGAGATCCTTAAAATTGGGTTATCTTGTTTTTGCAGGACTTCCAAATAGAGAAATTACAATTGGTTGAAGCGGAGAAAAAAAAGGTGAGACAAGAGTATGAGAGGAAAACCAAGCAGGTGGAAGTCCGTGAGAAAATGTGAGTGTTAATTATGCATATGATAGTTATGAATATTAATGGTATGAAAAATAAAAGTATTTTTTTGTTAGTGAGTATTCTATGCAACTGAATGCATCCCGCATCAAAGTTCTCCAAGCACAGGATGATGTGGTGAGTGGAATGAAGGAGTCTGCCAGAAAGGCACTTCTAAAGATTTCTACTGACAAAAATAATTACAAAAAGCTTCTCAAAGGATTGATTGTTCAGGTAACTTAGTAAATCTTTTTATGCAGTCAACCTTGATTGTCTCTTGATTGTTTGTTTGATTTAATGTAGAGTCTGCTGCGACTGAAGGAGCCATCTGTGTTGTTGAGGTGTAGGGAGATGGATGTTTCATTAGTTAAATCAGTTGTAGAGGATGCAAAAAAGGAATACGTAGAGAAAGCCAAAGTTCGTGCCCCTAACATCACCATTGATAATGTCTATCTACCTCCACCTCCAACTGATGCTGATCCTCATCGTCCCGCTTGGTACCTACCTACTCACTCATTTATTTTTGTCTTGCAATTATTCATATTTCTGTTTCAACTACAAATGGAGATAGATTTATTTATCTTGAAAACTTTCACACTAATATGATTCAACCTAACTCGTGTATTCTATTCATAATAATTTATATTGTTTTACTCCATTTCAATTTATTTGTCTGATTTGAAAGACTTTTGAGAAAGAAAAAGACTTGGCTGCTATATATTATTGATCCTAGTGGCCTAGTTAAACTAATTATCTTCCTTGTTAAATTAACTAGGTTTAATTTAATCTTGTGGTGTTAAATATATCTGATAGAAATTAAAGTTGAAATTAAAAAGTTATTAGACTAACTAAAAAATTTAAGACAAATAAATTCTAGTGGAAGAAGTAATACTTTATTTTCCTATTATTATTATTATTCCCACAGATAAATTTATTGATATACGATAAGAGGCTACGAAGGGACATATCAGCATTAGTTGGTGTGGATTAGTTGAAGGTGGTAAAGCAAATTCTGGAAAAAGAAAATTAGTTAAAGGCAGTTAGGATATGATTTTTGTTGTAATTCTAATTCCTTTCTAAGTCTTGGATAATTCTCATTTAAATTCATTGAGAAACATAATTCATCTTTGTTTAATTTCTCTTCACCTTCTATTTCATCTCTATCTCTCATCAAAATGATCAAATTGCACTAGCTCCTTTGTTGAACTCCTATTCTTGACATAGAATTTCTCAAATCCAATTTGATTCCTAAGATTTTGTTATCAGTAGCACCATAGCCATTCCTTCCTCGACATCGATGGCGAAAGGTATGCGAACAAATGGAGGTTCAAACAATAAGTTACCTACTACAGATGTAGGTGATTTGTGTGATATGATGCTATAACTAATCTCATAAATTAGAACCTTGGTAGGAAAGGTTTATTCTTTGGAAAAGTTAGATTAGCCAGTGATTGAATTGGAGACTTGAAGGGCAAAAACACCCTTGGAGCAGGAAGATGGTCCTTTTGGAGCTGATCAATTAGAAAATAGTGTGCACAGAGAAAGAGAGAGAAATTACTACTATCACAATTTAAATTTCAATCAATGATTAAGAATGGAGTTTTTGAGATTTAGATGGGAAGACTAGCAATCGTGGTTGTTTAAAATTGAACAACATTTTTCCATAAAGAATATACCAGCAAAGGAAAATATTGGTGGACGGTTGGAGGGCGAAGCCATCCAATGACACTTGTCCTTCATGAGGTATGAGCAATATCTCCATTCTGCCTCTTGGATTGAATATCTCATGGCCATAGTTGAAAGTGCTTGTACTAATTTTGATGATCCTACGGAGGAAATCAGGAAGATGAAACAAGTTGAATTTACGAAGGAGTACCAAGCTATATTTGAGAGGAATTTGACGAGAAATTTTGTCTCAAGAAACTGCCATCAGTTGCTTGATTATGGGAATGAATCTTAAGCTAAATATTGCACTCAAAATAGCCAATCCTATTAGATTATCACAATTCAATAGAAGTGCTAGAATGTCGGAATCTTATCTTGTTGTTATTAGACAACCTTCCTTTCATATTGTTACAACTGACTTGATTCGTAAGAGTAAGAGGTTATGAAAACAAAAAAACCATGGGAAAGCCATATTTCCAAGAGGTTATGAGAATAAAAAAAATCAAGGGAAAGCTATATTTTCAATTCTAGGCAGAGGGTTCACATGATATAAGAATTTCCAGAGATTGACCTTATGTCCTGAAGAGATGAATAAAAAGAAGGCAAAAAGGTTATGCTTCATCTGTGATATAAGAAGAACAAGAAGAGAATGATCTAGACTTTGAAGTATGGTACCAAATGAATTGTTGATTTAGAAAGTTGGGCAAAATCAAAATTAAGAATAAATAAAAAATATCCGTTCATGCCCAAAATGCCTCACTAGTCTAAAGAACCTTAAAGTTATTGACTATCACTTTGAGAAACCCTTGCATAACCTTGTAAATACTTGTAATTCACAAAAACTCATTAGACCCTCCTTGGTTGATAAGTTGGGATGGTAAGTTATCACTATTATTGCCTTAATGGTTGCAAACGCTAATGGAACTACGGGGTCAGTTGATAAAATGTGCAAATTATCTTGGCTATTACAAGGAGTAAAATTTTCAGTTGAATTTTTGTTGCTGCCATTCAGGAAATTGTGGAGTAGTTCTAATGGTTCAATGGCTGCTCACCATTAGTAACATCAAGATAAAGTATGTAATTGATAATGGAGTTTATGATGGATAAGCGGCATGTGCTAAAGAGATCTGGCAAGTAGATTATGAGAATATGAGCTAGGATGTTGGCTAAAATCTCAGATAACCAAGCTTTATTATGCATGATTCATCTGATACCTATCATGTGTAATAATGTACAATGCTATGCATTAGATGCTACTAGATCATCTGAATCTGAAACTGAAACTGACACTAGCCTATCTTATTTATAAGTTGAGTTCAAGAAGTTGTTGAAAAACCTACTCAACTACCTCCCTCTAGAGTACTGTTTGACCATAGAGTGGTGTTACATCTGGAACTGAACCTATTAATAAAATAGCTTACAAGTATCTAGTTAAGAAGGATATGATAGAAACCTTGGTAAATCAGATGTTGAATCAAGGTATTATTCAGCAAGTTACAATCCATATGTTACACATGTGGTGTTGGTGGGAAAGTAGTGGTACATGAATGTTGTATGTTGTCTATAGAGATTTGGGGGTGGGGGGGGGGAAATAGTGGTACATGAATGTTGTATGTTGACTATTGAGATC
>DF365976.1:3797-25646 GCA_000787875.1 Solanum virginianum
CAGTCATTGGGCAGTAATTTAATTTAGAACCAAACAGTACAGGAAATTGTAACTTCATACTTGTTAACATGCAACCTTATCTCCCCAAGATATAAAAACAGGGGTGCATAATAAAAAGATTTCAGAACTGTGTATATAGGCAGTGGAAAACATATTCAGTGGTCAATGCTCGAGTTTAGAAAAAAACACTATATATGCAGCAACCAAGATCAAGATATATTTGAACAAAATGAAACAGGGTGGCAGAAATAAGAACTCATACTGTGAAAAAAAATGCTATTTATACAGCAACCAAGATCAAGATATATTTGAACAAAATGAAACAGGGTGCCAGAAAACAGATGCACTTAAACTTGAGAGCACATTTCCAAATAAGTCAGTGGATAAAGCAGTCAACAAGGTATTCTTCAACAATTTCTCAATGAACAAAACAAGGTGTCAATATACACACTTAACCAAACAGCCATTCCAAGATACATCAACTCAATATTCACAGCTAATAATAAACTAAAGACCTAAAACTTTGCACAATCATCTACAGTGACAAGAAGAAATTCAAGCAGTGATATTACATCTCTTATAGGGACCCCAAATCGGACCATCCCTCATATATATATACAAACAATTTTCAACACTCCTTTCACCCCACAAAGATCATTTTTATGCCAAACAAACACAAACACATGGTTTTAAAATAATTTAACCCCATATACATATATGCTTCGATTTTCCAACCCAACTTGTGACTTTCAAGAATGCAAGAGTTGAACTAATACGTATTTGCAAAAGTATACCAAAGATTCAATAGAAATCTTATTCACAGATGGATTTCAAAGTAAAGATTGTTACCAGGTCCATGTTTAACAACAACATGCCGAAGTATTGAATGCTTTACATACCTTTCTTTCTCCGTCAAACTATCCCCAACGTCAAACCAATCCAAATTATTCTTTCGGACGCCCAACATCTACAAAAATCACAATAGCGTTCATGATTAGTTATAATCCTTTACGGGCCTTAAATTCCAAGTATTGCTTCTAATTTTATAAAAATTTTGCCAGCACTTTCCCTTAAACTAGACCACCCCGAGAATCCATCTCGGCTCCAATTCATCAACAACAACAACAACAACAACCCAACCATCCATAATAAGCCCTTCCAAGGCCATAACCTTACTAGATTCACTAACGAACTTCATTTCTATCACAATTGCAAAACAAGGTAGCATTTACTTTATATACATATTTACTCATTAATGAGTTAGAAAATGGCATTAGCTAGCATTTCAGTACTAATTTAATAGTGTGCATATTTATTATATCATTAAACTGTTTTTGAAGTTTATTTCCAGCAAACTCAACAATTGATAATACACACCGAGATCAAGTGTATTGTCATCTAGATTAAGAAGAAACTTTGTATATGCTAAAGAATCAGAGAACAACTTGAAATTGGAGCTGGTTCACTTTATAAAATTAATTGCTTTTGAATAAGATGTAAAGGGTGTTACTCAATAGCTTACAGTTTCTTTTACAGTAGGAATAGCAAGAAAACCTACTCCAATTTCTACTTCTTGCAACCCACCAACTACTATCCAAACATCTGAAACTGTAGAATCCATCCATTTTGCAAGTGCTTCCTGGGAGGCCCTTCCTTAATTGACATTCAAGGTTCCAATTTACAGAATATATTTAGAGAATGAAAAAAAATAACTCACGAACATAAGAAGTTGTACCTGAGATTCGAGTAGATAGAAACAAGGAATTCCATTGGATTTTGATGACCTACAACTTGTATTTTCTCTGAGAAAGCACTTATGGAGACCCTCAGAATTCACAAACTAGATGAGAACCCTAAGAGTTGCGATGTGCAGATGCTTCTAGGGCAGAGTATTTTGCAAATGTGTTGGAGAAACATATGTTTTTTTTTCTAAGTGGAAAGCACAAAATGTTAATCTTGTGTTTGGGAGACATCTATACATATATATATTAGTAAAACATGGAAGATATCTTGGTCCCACCTCCAACACTTGTTCCAATTGGAATTGGACACACTTCAAGTGGGACAACAATTTTTATTTCTTTAGGACAACAACTTAACCATACACCACTTGGTCTTCAAAACTTTTCTTAATTAAACCAATTAAGGACAAGCAAGGATCTGATTAAGGACAAATGAATCTTAGCAACCTATTTTCTTTTTTTTTTTGGAAATTTCACTTAAGCTCGCACACTTTTCAATAATATCACCTAAATCCCTAAATTTCGTAAGGGTTCCAATACACCACAATACTGGTTCTAACATAAATTCTCTTTTATGTCTACTTTAACGAAGGTAAAATCCACATATGCATCCATTTAGAAAGAGTTAGAGGCACAATGATGTCCACAAAAAATCATGATGCGAAAATATAAATCAACGCTCACTGTACGAAAATTTAAATTCACTTTCATAAGATAAAGTAAAAAATAAATTCACCCCACAGTGCAAAAATTTAAATCCACTTCCACAAGATCATAATGCAAAATAAATTCACATCCATTATGCAAAAATTTAAATTCACTTTCACAAGATGATAACGCAAAAAATAAACCCATGTCCATAGTGCAAAAATTTAAATCCACTTGCAAAAATAAATCCACGTCCACAGTGCAAAAATTTAAATCTAGTTCCACAAGATAATGATACAAAAAATAAATTCATGCCTGCAGTGCAAAAGTTTAAATCCACTTGCAAAAAATAAATCCATGTCACTGTGCGAAAATTTAAATCCACGTTTACAAGATTATAATGTAAAAAATAAATTGATGTCCACAGAGCAAAAATTTAAATCCACTTGCAAAAAATAAATCCACATCCACTGTGCAAAAATTTAAATCCATGTCCACAAAATCATAATGCAAAAAATAAATCCATGCCCATAGTGCAAAAATTTAAATCCACTTACAAAAAATAAATCCACATCCACAGTGCAAAAATTTAAATTCACGTATACAAGATCATAATGCAAAAAATAAATCCACGTCCACAGGTGCAAAAATTTAAATCCACTTGTAAAAAATAAATCTACATCAACAGTGTAAAAATTTATCCACGTCCACAGGTGCAAAAATTTAAATTCACTTGTAAAAAAATAAATCTATATCCACAGTACAAAAATTTAAATCTATTTTCACATGATTATAATGCAAAAGATAAACCCATGTCCTCTTATAAGGGAAACTAAATTTATTATGTGACCACATTTTATATTCAATTCGAAGAAGATGAGGTTCATAATCATATCTCCACGAACCATTAGAAAATGCCACAAGCTAAAAATAAGCGTTAAGGGTAAAAATTCATAAATAGTTGAGAAAATATGCTTGCAGCCTTTTATTGAGATGATGAATTCATGTACATGCCCGTGTTCAAAATTTGTTGGAGAGCTGAACAATGTTCATGCTAAGAGCAAGATGAATAAAGATAATGTCCACGTTCATGAGAAAAGTTAGAGGAGAATTGAATTATGTCCACTTGAAGGAGCTTTAAATAAGCTAAAGTCATGATTATATCCACGAATATTCTGTCGCCTTATGGATACTTTCCACTAAGAGAATTTGTTAGATAATTTGAATAAAATAAATATGTATAAAATAGTGATAAGGTTAGTGGATTCAAACTCATAATCAACACTTGAGAATCATCCAACATTGTAATTTGAACACGTGCCAAATATTTGTCCATATTTTCCTTTAAAGGAAGCAAAATATTTCATCATCTCCACCATGTGCATATCAGTTGATCCTGCCTCATAAAAAAAACAGTATGAGTTTAAAAAAAAAATTGGTTGACTAGTACTTTTGGAGGGAACTTATCCCTTGAACACATATCATTTGTCAGGCAGTTTCAACAGTAACTAAGTCATTTTAAAAGACTTAGGCAACTCAAAAAAGGAACCCTACTTAGTATCTATAAAGACTTGAACATAAAATATTACTCAACTTAAAATAGTTGAATGTCAAAAATATCAATGTTACTTAAAAGAAAAGAAAAAAAATTGTCCCAGTTTCAAGTAGTGAGGATAGTTGATTTCATGTGAGAGAGAAAAGAAAGCTTTAAAAGCAAAAAAGACAATTAAGCCGATTCAAAAGAATTTGCCCCTGTTTTTAGTTCTAAAGGCACTTGAGAGAAAAAAGAAATTGAAAATGGGGAGAAAAACGATCAAACAAACCAAAAACAAACTCTAAAATGTAAAAAGGTAGAGGTCAAGTCCTCCTCAAATTGCCTAATAATCAGGCTAGTCGTAATAAAGTATGAAGATTTTTAAAAATTTAAAAGTAAAGAGGCCGAACCCAAGGTGGGTTGCCTACGTATCCAAAAAGGAAATCAGGTCACATATAGTTCAAAGGTAAGAATAAAAAGGGGAAAAGTTTTTCTAATAAAGTGACTGAAGCCGATATAGGCCGCCTATATATTCCACAGAGGGAATCAGGTCAATACGTAGTTCAAATACAAAAGAAAAGTTTTGACAAATTTTCAGATAAAGGGGCCGCAACCGATGTGGGTTGCCTACGTATCCAAAAGGAAGTCAGGCCAATCGTAGTTCATTTCAAAAAGGAGAATCTTAAATAAAAATTAAAAAAAATCATAAAAAATATAGAGGCAAAAAAGGTACACAAAAAAGGTTCAAACTGAGGCCTCCAACCTTTTACGGAAAAGAAACATAACTTAAACTACTGAAACTCCCGATGAACCAAGGCTCAGTTGTAATTACAATTCTTCAAGTCAAAGCTGGTTCGACAACTCGTGTAACCGATGTTTCAGCAATATCTTCAATTACCACAATATGATCATCTTCATCCTCCAAAAACAAACTCTTTATCCCATCGACAATGTCATCATAAGTGATTTCAATAGAAAGATCTGAAATTTTGGCAATGGCAAGTTTTGAAAAGCTTTACTCAATGGTTGGAATTGGTTTCGACAAGAAAATCTCTTTTCTTTTTCTCTCAAACATCTCCTTCGCGACCATGATCGCGACACATGATGTTTTAGATTCTTGAATTGAACTCTCTTCACACACATTAGTAATATTCATAATTTCCCATGAATGATATGCCTCTCCATCAAATCCTCCTGTTGTCTCAATGAATGGAGTATATTGCTCTCTGTAGAAAGATGTATCACCTTCTCCATGTATACATATGAATTGTTGGTCCTGCTCAAATTTGACAGTTTGATGTAGAGTAGATGACACAGCTCCAGACATATGGATCTAGGGTCGTCCTAGCAACATATTATAGGTTGTGGATATATCAAGTACTTGAAAATCCATGACAAACTCAACTGACTCATTCAACACATTCATCTCTATTTCTCCATGGGACTTCTCTTGGCTTCATCAAAAGCTCAAATGTTCATATCACTTTTCTTGAGTTCGCTACAATCATACCCTATCTTTTTCAGAGTTGCCAATGAAAACATATTGAGTCTGGATCCTTTGTCAATCAATACCTTAGATACAAATATATTACGATATTTAACGGTTATGTGCAATGCTTTGTTGTGAGCACATCCCTCTGGTTCATCATTGTCAAAGCTAATTTGATGATTGTCAAACATGCGCATAACTATCCTAGTTAATGCTTTATCTGATGTTTCAATTGGGACATATGCTTCACTCAAAATCCGTAATAATACATTTTTGTGTACATCTAAAGTTAGCAGTAAGGATAGGATTAGAATCTGGGCATTGGTCTTCTTCAACTAATCCACAACTGAATATTCACTTGCCTTAATTTTTCTCAAAATATCCTCTGCATCGGCCTCTATCATAACCTTTTTGGAAGGCACATTACTCTATTTATTTTACCTTAGTCTAGCGAGTTCCTCCGGCATATAGCATCTTCCAAACCTCGTCATTATTGGAGTTTTAGTCTTATCAGCAATTGTATATTTTCCTTGACATTCCATCATAGCTTGTTGATAATTCCATGGTACTACCTTATTATCATACATTGGTAATTGACTTGGTGCTCTTAATATTTCAATAGATGCAATACCTTTTACCGTTATATCAGGAGAAACAACAGCCACAAGAGAATAATCTACACTTCCCACAGGCACTATAAACTTAAGTGGATCATCATCGCCCTTATCTACTCCAACCATATTCACCGAGGCATCACCATGGTTTGGGAGTGGATTGTTGTTTACATTAGGTGTTGGTTGCTTGACTGTGATTTGTTACATCTCAATGAGGTTTTCAACCTTGTGTTTTAATGCATAACAACGATCAATAGGATGCCCTTTAACTCCTGAATAGTATGCACAAGTCTGAGAAGGATAAAAACTTCTTGGCAGTGCGTCTGGAATTCTACCCTCCAAAGGAAACAACAAACCTAAAGCCTGTAACCTTTCAAACACAACACTCAGTGGCTCCCCCAATAGTATAAAATTACAGGAAGGTCCATTTGGGCAAGATGTAGATGCGTTATTTTGATGGTAAAGCTATGGTGGATGGGCTTGATATGTTGGTATACATGGAGCTCGATATGCTGGTTGAGTATGGTGAACAGGGTATGAAATTTGTGTTGGATAAATTTGGTAATATGATGAAGCTTGGTAGTGCAGATATGGAGAATATTGGAGCTATTGTGGATGGGGAGCACAAGACTGATGTTGTGAAGATTGTTGACGATGGTATGAAGTACATTCAACAACCATTACTGCAGTGCCTTCTTTTTCTTTCTTCTTTCCATTTCCAAGAACACCAGTTTAGAGAGCCTTACTAATGGACTGTAATGCTACAAGACTTGTTATTCTTCCACTCTTGATACCATCTTCAATCATATCTCCAGCTTTGATCACCTTAGCAAAAGTCTTTCCACCCATTGTGAGCATTCGTTCATAATATTTTGATTCTTGTGCTTGAATGAAAAAATGATCATTTTTGCTTCCTCCATAGGTGGATAAACACAAGATGCTTCTTCCTCCAATGTATAGCATATTCTCAAAATGATTCAGTCGATTTCTTTTTTAACTTCGTTATTGAGATTCTATTAGAAGCGATCTCAACATGAAACTTATAGAGATCCACAAAAGAATTTGCCAAGTTATCCCAAGTATGCCATTTTTTAATATCTTGCTTAGAGTACCATTATAAATCTTTCCAAGTCGAGCTTTGGTTGAATAATTTGATCCTAATCCCTTCATTCCTTCCAACACCAATCAACTTCTCACCAAAGACTTTCAAATGGAAGTAAGGATTTCTAGATCCATCAAACTTTTCAAATTTGGGAATCTTGTCACTAGATGGCAACTCTACTTCAGGAAAAGCACATAATTCTTCATACCTTACATTTTGATTACTACAAAGTCCACGCAAACTTCTTTTAACATCCTCCAAACTCTTGAGCATTTTGTTCATCATTTCATCACTAAGTGCCCTTGCCTCTTTTTTAGCTTCAACGTAATGATCAACATCTGGGCGACATAGTTCTTGAACCTGTGTCATAGGTGGAGCTGTGGCATAAGCATATACTGGTGGAACTTGTTGTGGATTTATAGCATCATGCACCATTGGTATATACTAATTATTTGAAGGAGTGATTGTGAACTCATACGAAGCATTTTGAGTAACTTGATGGATATGTAGTGAGCTTTGAACAGGTTGAGAAGTGGTAGAATAATTTGACTGATTAAACCCATCCAAACTTGAAAATAAAAGTGCATCAGTATACTCTAACGAACTCCTAGAGATGGTGTCACATTTGGCGGAGTTTGAGAAAATGACATGTTTTGAAGCACCATGCGACTTAGTTCAGCAATTTATTACTCTAAACAAGCAATGGTATCTGAAGTTGTTTCTGATTCTATTGAGGTAGTAGGTTCACTTATATTCCATGTTAGAACGAGCTTTCTTTGTTGCCCAAGTAATAAGTAGTGAGTCAGCGATTGATTTCTTGGCTTGAGACCGTGTGAAGTATGAATGTTCCACCAATTCCCCCTTTTAGCACAAGTCAACTTTTTTTTAAAAAAAAAAGTTTGTAAAAGAAAAAGAAAAAGAAAAGAAAAGAAAAAAGAAACAAAAATTAGTATGTGATAAAAGTAGAATGTTGCAAACAAGAAAACATTATAATACATAGAACAAATATACTATCACGTCTTATTATGCAAAGGGAACTCTTTGAGCCAGAGGTAGACCTAACGAATATTTGAAGGACAAAATGTGTCGAAATACGTCATTCTATTGCTCTTTAATTATTCAAATAAAGTCATTTTCAAAAATAAAGTACAAGAACAAAATACAATATGATACTCCTAATCTAATAAGCTATTTTAAATCACCATCCCGCATCTTTCAATTTTGCTCCATTTGTCGATGTTGCTAAAGTATATCTTCATATACCGAAGTTTGGGAAACTTGATGGCCATCCATACTGCAAAATAAAATGTTAACCTATGCCTATTAACTAAGAGCAAATAGTCGATATTTAGGCACAATTATGCTTCAAATAATATATAATGATTATGGTGAGGTGTCACTTGGGGTCGTAAACCCACTTGGACGTTTGGAAAGGTAGACTAATGGTCTTAATATGCCTTGCGTATTAAGACTCCTAGACTTACATGATGTATGTTCCCTAAAGGGTGTTAGTTTTGCTCTATCTTATGTTTTTCTAAGATCTGGTTAACTAAACAAAAGGTTCCCGAGTGGACAATTCGAGTGAGAAGGCTACGCAGCCACACGGAAAAAGATCCGAACACTCCGCGCGTATTCCAACTCTCCTAAAGTTTGAGTTATTGAAAGAAGTTTGCAGGTGCGCAAAGCACACCTCGCATGTATGTGTGATAGTGTCAATTTTTCTAGAATTGGAGAAAGTATGAACGAAATGGCAATTTATATAAAGCAGTAACAAATAAGAAATTTACATAAGAAATATAAGCAATTTATCAAATAAACATAATAACTAAACAATAAGGTAAAGTAAGCAATTAGAACAAGACAAACAAATCTTTTAAAAAAAAACTTGATTATTAACCTAAGCTTGATATGGTTTAGAACCTAAAATCCCTAGCAAAGTCGCCAAGCTGTTATACCCCATTTTAACCTGAGGTCAAACAGCATACAACATATTGGTAATTCCTAAATTAATTAAAGGAGTCGTCACCTAATTATTTTAAAGGTAAATTAGTATGCCTATTTTTGCTAAAATTAACTCTATGTGTTAATCTACTTAACCTATGTGATTCTAGGTAGGAGTTCTAGTTATCTTAAAAGGAAAGGGTTAGGCATATTTTAGGATCTACTAAAAAATAATTAACCGTCCAAATTTAGGTTAATAAATTTAAAGAAAAGGCCAAAAAAGATAAAATTCGAAGAGATAAGCTAGAAAATAATTTATTAATCTTTCAGCCTGAATACAGCTAAAATACTTTAAACGTGAAACTTTTTGGCAATTTTTGGAGTAAAACAGCAAACATTTTAGGAGATGGGTCATTTGCCATAACTAAGAAGTTAAGCTCATTTGGACATGTGAAGAGAAGGAGTACCGATGCTCCTGTTAGGAGGTGCGAGAGGCTGGCTTTAGGAGTTACATAGAGGGGTAGAGGTAGACCGAAAAAGTACTGAGGGGAGGTGATTAGACATGATATGGCCGAACTTAATCTCACTGAAATTTATTTTTCTCTTTTTTTTCTTCTTGCTTTTTCCATTTCTATTACTTTTTGTCATATCTAGTTTATTCTGCGTATGGGTTTTTGAGACGGGGGTTCTCAAGAAATAGCCTCTCTACTTCTATGAGGTAGTGGTAAGGTCTGCGTACATTCTACCCTCCCTAGACCCCACTTGTAGGATTTCACTGGGTATGTTGTTGTTCAGTACTAAACAAAAAAATACAAAAAGGTTGATGACCAGGAAGCATATTTTATTAACAGAAGTAAATATCATTTATTCCCTCCTGTTGTTGTTGTTGTTGTTGTTGTTGTTGTAAGAAGTTAAGCTCATTTTGTCCATAGAAAATCATATTTATTTTCTTAAAGAAATAATAAGTAACAGTGAAGTTTTATTTTTTTAAAATAATTATTCTAAACAAATTAACCAGTTAAACTAAGGTTCAAAAATTTTTAATTAAACAAAGAACAGATTTGCAAAAATAATTTCAAAAGTTTATCATGCTAAAGAGATAATTTTTTTAAAAAAAATGCAAAAGAAAATGAAATAAGAGCATAGGCTAAAGTTAGATAAGATAAAAAAAAATTGATTAGTCCCCTCTCCAAAGATATTGAAAGCTCGATGACTAAATCTCTTAAATATTCAAACAAATGGTCACATAGATAAGGATAAGTGAAAGTTAGTAATAAACCGCAAATAATTTACAACAAAAACACTTGGAGGGAATCAGTAAAGGAACAAATGAGAGCCCACTCGCCCTCCCATTTCTTTTCTGTTCAGATTATTGTGAAGAGGCAAAAGAGTTATGCAGGCTGAAAAAGTGTTGTATGCTCGAGGTCTAGCAATGACTATGAGTCTCGTTTGAGACGCCAAATGATTCCAAACATCATGTAAAACAGAAAAAAACAAAAGGGAACATAGTTAGAATAATATATTAATCTGCTAATAGTAGATATCAATATAAAATGGAACAACCATGGAACTTAAGCATATAAGTATGACATACACCTACACTAATATTATGAGATTGCAAGTGCAGTAAACTAAATATTATGAACATTCGACTTTGATATTCTAAAAGGTATCACTGAGAAACTCATTTACCTCTTCTGTTTAAGAAGATGAGATGTTGGTCATACATTTAACAAATCCAAATACAAAAGATATAACTTGTACAAACTCTATGTCAAGCTATAAGATTAATTTAAGAGGCCCCCATTTTTATGAACTTTCTCACATTAGTTCTTTTAGGTACATTTGGTGATGCAACATATGTTTACATATCTAAAGAAATTAATAGAAGAGTCATAAGTTAGACATTGATTAACAGTGCTAGTGTATAAAAGTTCAGCACAAAAAAATTCATGAAAAGTTGAGATGCTATATTCATATGAAGAAAATTCAAATTATTAATATGAAGAGATACCTAATTGTGAATGTGTTGCTTCTTCCACAAATCATAAGAAATATCTATAACTAACATTCCTGATGCATGATTTCTATGAGGGGGGCTGACTTTTGTAGTCACATTTTAATACGAAACAGAGAAAAATGAAATCAGTTATGCACTGCTCAAGATTCACAATGAAACAGAGCCTACCAACATGAACAAGCATCCTGTAATATAAAGATCCTAAAAGGCATGATCTCTAAACATAATATTCTAGCAACGTAATAAATAGATTTGAGTTGGATTGTCACCTTTCACAGGGCAGTGACTGGGGCTTTGAGGTCTCAAATTCAACAACACTTTTTTTTATATATAATAAAATGAGATCAAAAGCTTGTATAAGAAGTAGAATGATGACAGTAGATGATTACTTTTTAATCTCAAACTTGGATTCCTCAAAAAAAACTCCCTTTCAGGTCAAACAAATGGGTGCATTTATAGGTGGAAAAAAATAAAATTGGGCGGGATTTCAGATTTATTTTTGAAATTCAAACATTGGAGTAGGCTCTTTTTGATCCCCATATGATTGATATAAGTCAATGCATAAAAAGAGGAGCTGACAAATTCTGACATAGTTAGTAGAAGAGCGGAAAAAAAAAGACAAAGGGACATTGGTAGGAGCTGTCACATTAATTATGCCTTTAGGGGATTAGAATTGGGTTTAAAATACTTGGGCTGAACATATATTTCTTATGGGCTGAAATGTTTGTTTTATGCCAAATTTTAGGATTGGTTTTAGTGTAAAATATGGGCTGCTGATATATTGCGAAATGGGCCATCAGTTGGACTAATTTGATGCCTTGGGTCTAATTTCCTGGTCTCTTTCTTTTTTTCCCTTATATCATATTTGGGCTTCTAACATAACAACTAATACCAAATATATTAAGTAATTATGATTAATAATTTGCAAAAATAAGAATACTAATATTTATATTTTTATACTAACATAAATACAAAATATAAGCTTGTAATTAATTTAATAAGTACAAAACTTATTAATAAGAATACTAATATTTATATTTTTATACTAACATAAATACAAAATATAAGCTTGTGATTAATTTAATAAGTACAAAACTTGAAAGAAGGTTACGACTATTTATTGTTTTAAAGAAGAAATATAGAAAAATGATAAAAGTGATTTCAATAATACAATGGATAACTTTAATGGTGATTATAGAAATGTGACAATGACTAAAATAAGAGAGGAGAAATAATAATAATAGTGACAATAATTATTATAGTCGTAATAGTAAGTAGTAAAAGAGACATTTTGATATATTATTAATTTAGAAGCTCAAAATAATGATTAGAAGAGAGGAGGGTCAAAATTGGGTGTCAACACTTGGCACAGGGAGATTTACTGGTGGAATGGAATGAAGAAAGACATTTCTCAATTTATGTCTGAATGTGCCAACTGCTAGCAGGTAAAAGTTGAACACCATAGGCTGAGTGGCCTAGCTCAAGACATTGATATTCCTACTTGAAAGTGGGAAGAGGTTAATATGAAATTTGTAGTTTGGTTTCCAAAGACCAAGAAACGCTTTGACTCCATATGGGTAATAGTTGACCGCATGACCAAGTGAGCCCATTTCTTGCTGGTCAAAACTACTTTCAGTGCGGAGGACTATGCCCACTTGTATATTCGAGAATTGGTGAGGTTGCATGGAATTTCATTATACATCATATCGAATCATGGAGTTCAATTCACTTCTCATTTTTAAAAGTCCTTTCAAAGAGGACTTAGGACTTAGATGAAGTTGAGTACGACTTTTCATCCTCAAATCGACAAGTAGGCCAAAAGGACTACTCAGACGCTAGAGGATAGGTTGAGAGCTTGCACGTTGGAATTCAAGGAAAATTGGGATGAACATTTTTCACTTATCAAGTTTGCCTACAATAATAGCTTTCATGCAATTATTGGGATGACACCATTTATATCATTGTATGGTAGGTGATGTAGATCACCCATTAGGTAGTTCGAAGTTGGTGAGGTGACATTAATAGGACTATACTTGGTGATGAATGCTATGGAGAATATTAAAAGTATAAGCGATAAATTGCAAACAACCCAAAGCCAACAAAAGTCCTACTCTGATGTAAGAAGAAGGGAACTTCAGTTCCAAGTTGGTGATTGGGCCTATTTGAAGGTGTCTCCAATGAAAAGTGTTCTCTAGTTCGGTGAGAAAGGGAAATTGACTTCTAGATATGTAGGACCTTACGAAGTAGTGAGAAGTGTGGGAAAAGTAGTGTATGAGTTGGATCTACCCAACAAATTACACTTGATTCATCTACTCTTCCATGTATCGATGTTGAGGAAATTCGTGGGTGACCCAAGTTCCATAGTTCTTTTGCATGATGTGAATATTGAAGAGGATTTGAGTTATGATGAGGTACCAATTCAAATCCTAGATCGATAAGTAAAGAAACTAAGGAACAACAAAGTTGCATCCATTAAGGTACTTTGGAGAAATTAACAAGTTGAGGGTGCAACATAAGAAGCAGAAGTAGATATGCTGAAGTGCTATCCAAATATGTTCCACTCTACTCAAGCCTAAGGTACTAAGAAATTCTTCCAAAACCTCAAGTTCCATATATTTTAGCTTTTCATGGTGTATGTCTTTAATTTGATGTTTATGAACTCTTTTGAAACATGTTCTAAAGCAAGAAATATGAATTTTTTTAGTAATGATGCATGACTTGCATTTTTGCATGCATATTAGGTTATTATTTGCCAGTTTAATCTTTGAGCCTGTCTTTAATTATACTCAGGGAGGAATATTTCCAAAGAGGAGATATTTAATGGCCCCCAGTTTAGGATCCTTGGGTGTAGAAAAGTTGATCTAAAAAATAATTGGAAACTAGGTTTATGGGACCACTAATAGCCCATAAATTATTATACGACCCATAGGATTTGTTCTCAAATATAAATCTTCAGGAAGGGAAAAGGTTTCTAAGCATGGGGTAACCCACAGACCAAGTTACGACCTATAGGACATCTTATAGCTCATGGATAGGTTCATGAGTGGGACCCCATATGTAAGGACTCAGATTCTTAAGATTATTTATGTTGTTTAAGGCCATCATAGGCCCCCTACATCAAGCCAAGTTCAAAGGATTTTCTGTTGGCTAAGTTCGACATAAGTACCGGTAGAAGGGTCAAATTTAAAATAGGATAACTCTTAGCACATTTATAATTGGGTGGCCCACGACATTTATAATGAAATACCTTTGAGTTAGCTTCATAATGCACTTGGTTTCACCTCATTCTGAGGTCGGACGAAGGAGTTATGATCATTTTCGTGAGGTCCTTCCGTGCAGTGTTGTCACACGGACTGTTTGACAGCCAGTGTGGCCTTTGACGGGCCGTTTGGGGAAGCTGGGGTTGGAAAAGGCCAATTTGGCACTAAGGAAGGTGTAATGACCAGTGGCACGGGTCGTTAGGCTTACCACTGGTCATGAGGAAGGGCGTGAAGGTGAGTAAGGGAGGCTTAGTAGGTAAGGAGGTAAGTTTGAGGCTAAGGCAAGGACCACGACCACCCACACAGGTTGTGACCCTTGGAATGGAGCCTGACCAACATTATCTAGCACCAAGTATGGTTCCACAAGTCTCCACACGGGCCATGAGGCTCCACATGAACCGTGGAGGTCTCCGTGGTCGCGACGAGACATCTTTTACCAATCGATTTCCAACTTTAATATTCAGACCAAGTACCTTGTCACGGGAACTCCACACGACCCATGGAGTGCCACACAACCCATGGGACCTTCCATGGGGCACCACTTTGCCAAATTATCCAACCAATCACTAATGGCATTTTCATAAATTTTAATTATTCTAATGATTTTTTTTAGACTTCTAATGCTATCTTAACCTTCCTAAAAGACCTAAAAAATATTCCTAAGGATCAAAACTCATTACTCTCATCTCTAATACGCTCTCAATTCTCTCAAGAGCCTCCACCAAGACCCTAATCCCAATTACAAGAAAATTCAAGAACAAGTTTAGATTCCAAGACACACTTCCAAGCTTCCATTCTTTCTCAACTCAATTTCAAGGAACTTAAAGTCTAAGGTATGTGGGTTGATCCTTGACTTCCTTTCAATCAAGGAGACCCAAAATTATTTTTAAGCAATATCATGGATTTCTAGTTTACTTTAAATCGGGCATTGAAGATTATAAATCCTAATATTCTAACTATGTGTGGGTAGTGTTTGATGATTTTAATATGATTTAAACTATTACATGATGATTTTCTTTGGGGTTTATGGAATTTCAAGTATGAGTGTCCCCTTTAAGACTTCTAAAAGCATGGGTGATTACACTATGAATTTAAATTTGGATTTAATTATGTTCTCGATTAAATTTCATATTATATTATTTATTTTAGATTGAATCCTAATTACCCATGTCATTCTCTCATTGTCCATAGCATATGCATTCATTTACATGGATTATTTTGAGAAATCATGTTATGGGTTAATCCCAATCATGTTCTATGATATGAGTTTTGATAAAATATTGGTTATGGCAATATTGTGATCACATATACGTCTTTGATTTTGGCTCTTTAAGCATTTTGGGTGCTTGCACCGTTTTTATGTTCTATGATATGAGTTTTGATAAAATGTTGGTTATGACAATATAGTGATCACATATATGTCTTTGATTTTTGCTCTTTGAACATTTTGGGTGCTTGCACCATTTTGTATATGAATGGGTTATTCCTATGCATGAGTATGAAGACTATAAAATTCTGTTTTGGCCTTTAAGCCTAAGAATGCATTTAAATGGTTTCAAAAATGATTTACGTCATTTGAAAGTATGTATACATACATATATATATGTATATATATGTATGTATGTATGTATGTATACACATATTTATTCTTGTGGCATGACAACTTAGCACCGATGGATTCGGGGCATTAGGGTTATCCCCAAGGGCCCTCTCTATTTTCTTGAACTATGTGCCTAGCATAGGTTTCCAATCTCCGAGTGTATCATTTGTATTTTATGCATCATGACTTTCATAGCATCTCGTTATATTACATTCTTTGATATTCCACTCTTTTGATATTATGTGCCTTGTCATTTAACGTTGATATGTAGGTTTTGTTAAGTTACATGCATCGTACCCCGCATACTTAGTACATTCAAACATACTAAAGCATACTCTTGCCTACATGATTTTACCATATAGGGATCGAGGACTTTGACCATCCACAGTTCGACGTTTAGCTCGGATTCCAAATTTACTTGTAGTGGTGAGTCCTGTCTTTCAAGGAGGCACCACCATCTATCTACCTATGTTACTTACTTCTCCTTATGTATTTGTTGGACACCTTGTAAACCTCTTCACGCTATATGTTATGTGTTACAGTTAAGTCTATGTTATATATATGATTATCTTTAAGTATCGATATGTGACTTGCTCTCATGTTGATGGAAAGATCCTAAGACCCGAATTGGCCTTATATCATGAGTCCTACGTACCTGCCCCTTAGTATTTTTTTGCTATGTGTTATGTGAACTCATGTTGACCCTTTCCCCATGACGCTCCATAGCGTGAGTCCTACTTTCCCATTCCTTAGAACTATGTGATGATTGTTGACTATGCTTCCGAACCGATGATGCAAGTTTTGGTATCTTGAGGCTTGTTTGGGGACTCTTGGGTTCCCATACGCCATGTTACATCTAGGCCCTAGGTCCGGGTTGTGACACTTACCCTTTCGATAAAGCCAAGATAGGAGCGGAGATAATTGACTTCCCATACACTATGTCATATCTAGGCCCTAAGTCCAGGTCATGACAAAGATGATATCGGATCCCTAGGTTTGTAAATGATCCTCGGAGTCCAATATGTCACGTCAAGTAGAGTCCTAATCATGGGTATAAAGTGTACCATGCCTATGAGTGGGAGGCTACGATGACGATCTAGGAACTCTCTCACATCTTCATGTCTTATGTCATGCTGTAAATAGTTGGTTTAGTTCTTGACCCTTGATGGTATCCTTACTTTGTTTCAGAAGATACCTCGTGGTAGACCTGCAAGACTAGCACTAACTAATGAGGGTCAAGCACCTCAAGAGCCTCAAGAGTTCTGTACGGCCTTTGACATGCTAGCCCAAGTGGTGACTACTCAGGCTAGGCAGACTAACCTTTCTCGGGATTCCACTCCAGCTTCCAGAGTGAGAGATTTCACCCGGATGAATCCTCCAGAGTTCTTTGGGTCTAAGGCTGACAAGGATGCTTAGGAATTCATTGATAAGCCTTTCAAAGGTATTGAATGTCATGGGTGTCACTTCTGAGGAGAGGGATGAGCTAGTTGCCTATTAGTTGAAGGATGTAGCACAGGTGTGGTATACTCAGAGGTCTATGGAGAGGGTTTGTGGTGATGTTGTTAATGGGGAAGAGTTTAAGCTTGCTTTTCTGGATCGTTTCTTCCCACTTGAGCTTAGGGAAGCAAAGATGACTGAGTTTATCAACCTCAGGTAGGGTAATATGAGTGTGAGGGATTATGCCCTCAAGTTCACTAAGCTCTCCAAGTATTCCCCAACACTTGTGGCTGATCCTCGTGCAAGAATGCACAAGTTCATCTCTGGCATTTCTAACTTGCTTGTTCAAGAATGTCATACGGCCATGCTTAATTGGGATATAGACATTTCCAGACTTATGGTTTATGCCG
The DNA here is from genome assembly GCA_000787875.1 of Solanum virginianum. Classification (NCBI taxonomy): domain Eukaryota; kingdom Viridiplantae; phylum Streptophyta; class Magnoliopsida; order Solanales; family Solanaceae; genus Solanum; species Solanum virginianum. The sequence continues at coordinate 21,595 of DF365976.1, forward strand.
AACAGATTGAAGGGGAGAAACTCAAGGCGAGGAGGATGCATGATCCTAAGAGAGCTCATTTTTATGGTGGGTTCTTCGACTCTCGGGTGGTGGTTCTGGCCGTTTCCAACAAGGCCAAGGTTCAGGTGCTCAGGTTGCTAATGTTAAGGTTCCTCCTTCTAGGGCACCTATTGATGGTGGTCAGGGGAAACCTATGTGTACCAAGTGTAGGAAGCACCACACAGGTCCTTGTTAGAGAGAATTGAGTGATTGCTTTGGGTGTGGTGATAAGAATCACAAAGTTGCCGACTATCCGAAGAGCCTTAAAAAAGGTCAAGGTCAGGTGGCTAAATGTGGACAAGGTCAGCCAAGGGTTCCTTAGGGTGTCGCTCCAAGGAACAACAGGTTCTATGCTCTTCATGCGCTCAGGAAGTTGAAGAGGCTCTAGATGTTGTGACTAGTACGTTAAAAGCCTTTGATTTTGATGCTTATGTTTTGCTTGATCCAGGCGCAAACTTATCTTTTTTGACTCCTCTATTGGCTATTAAATTTGGTTTGAGTCTGAAAAGTTTGCGGGAGCCTTACTCGGTTTATACTGCCATGGGTGAATCTATTGTTGCACATAGAGTCTATAGTGGTTATCCTATTTCAGTATTGCATAAGGTATTCCCACGTGATCTTGTTGAACTGGAAATGTATGATTTTGATGTGATTCTTAGAATGGATTGGTTGCATGTATCATATGCCTCTATAGATTGTAGAACCCGGGAGATCAAGTTCCAACCTCCCAATGAGCCCGTTCTTGAATGGAAAGGTAGTAACTCCGCCATCAAAGGTCGATTTATTTCTACCTCAAGGCTCAGAAGATGATCTTTAAGGGATGCATATATCATATTGTGAAGGTTAAAGATGTGAAGTCTGAATTGCCTACTCTTGAGTCTGTTCTGATGGTGAATGAGTTTCCGGACGTGTTTCCTGAAGACTTGCCCAGTATTCCTCCTGAAAAAGAAGTAGACTTTGGCATAGATCTTCTTCCAGATACTCAACCTATCTCGATTCCTCCCTATCATATGACATCGGCTGCATTACCTAGGATCGATGACTTGTTTGACAAACTTCAAGAGGTTACTCACATTTTGAAGATCAACCTCCATTTCGAGTATCATCAGTTAAAGGTTCGAGAATATGACATTCCCAAGATGGCCTTTAGAATGAGGTATGGGTACTTTGAGTTTGTTATGATGTTGTTCGACATAACTAATGCTCCTGCCATGTTCATGGATCTTATGAATCATGTGTTCAAGCCTTTTCTTGATAGTTTTGTGGTTGTTTTCATTGATGATATTCTTATCTATTCCCAAAGCAAACGGGAGCATATAGATCATTTGAGGGCGGTTTTGTAAACCTTGAGAGAGAAGAAGTTGTATGCCAAATTTAGCAAGTGTGAGTTTTGGTTGGGTGAGGTTGCTTTTCTAAGTCATGTGGTGTCTGGTGATGGTATAAAGATGGATCTGAAGAAGACCGAGGTGGTAAAGAATTGGCCTAGACCGTTGACCCCTTCAAACATTTAGAGCTTCCTTGGGTTAGCGGGCTATTATAGAAGGTTCATTGAGGGGTTCTCATCTATTGCCTCTTCACTGAATAAATTGACTCAAAAGAAGGCTAAGTTTGTATGGTCGGATGAGTGTGAGAAGAGCTTTCAAACTTTGAAAGATTGACTTACATTGACTCCAATTTTGACTCTACCAAACGGCATGGATGGGTTTGTGGTATATTGTGATACCTCTCGAATTGGGTTGGGTTGTGTACTTATGCAACATGGTAAGGTGATAGCTTATGCATCAAGGCAATTGAAGGTACATGAGCGTAACTACCCAACTCATGACCTTGAGTTAGCGGCGGTGGTCTTTTCTTTGAAGATTTGGAGACACTATTTATATGGGGTTCACGTGGATGTTTTCACCTATCACAAGAGCTTGCAATATGTGTTCACTCAAAGAGACCTTAATTTGAGAGAAAGGAAATGGTTGGAACTCCTAAAAAATTACGACATGAGTGTTCTATATCACCCCGGCAAGGCAAATGTGGTAGCTGATACTCTTAGTAGGCTATCCATGGGAAGTGTGCCTCATGTTGAGAAAGGCAAGAGGGAGTTTGCAAAGGATGTCCACTGTTTGGCTAGATTGGGTGTTAGAGTGTTCGATTCCAATGACGGTGGTATACATGTTCTAAATGGGGCCAAATCCTTGGTGGTTGTTGATGTGAAGGCTAAGGAAGATCTAGACCCATCCTTGGTTGAGTTGAAAAAATTGGTTGCCGAGACGAATATTGAAGTTTTCTCCCAAGGGGGAGATGGTGTTCTTTGATATCAAGATCGGTTATGTGTTCTGAATATGGATGATGTTAGGAAGGTGATCATGAGTGAAGCCTATAGTTCTCACTATTCTATTCACTCAGGGTCCACAAAAATGTATCAGGATTTGAAGGAGGTGTATTAGTGGCATGGTATGAAGAGCGATATAACCAAGTTTGTATCTGAATACCCAAATTGTCAACAAGTGAAGGTAGAGCATCAAAGGCCCGGTATGTTGGCTCAAGACATTGAGATTCCTACTTGAAAATGGGAAGACGTAAATATGGACTTTGTGGTTGGATTGCCTCGAACTCGGAAGCAATTTGATTCCATTTAGGTTATCATTGATCAGAGCACTAAATTGGCTTATTTCTTACCGGTTAAGACTACTTTAGGTGCTGAAGAATATACAATGTTTTACATTCGGGAATTGGTAAGGTTGCATGGTATGCCGAGATCTATCATATCGAATCAGGGTACCCAATTTACCTCCAACTTTTGGAAATCATTTCAAAGGGGACTCGGTACTAAAGTCAAGTTGAGTACCGCCTTTCATCCCCAAACTGATGGACAAGCCGAGAGGACAATTCAAACCTTCAAAGATATGTTAAGGGCTTGTGTGTTGAAGTTCAAAGGTAATTGGGATAAGCATCTTCCACTCATCGAGTTTGCTTATAATAATAGCTTCCATGCTAGCATTGGTATGGCATCATTTGAGGGCTTATATAGTAGGAGGTGTAGATCTCCGGTGGGATAGTTTAAGTTAGGGCAAAAGACTTTGATTGGCCTGAACTTGGTAATGGAGGCTATGGAGAAAGTGAAGTTGATTAGAAAGGTTGAAGACATCACAAAGTCACCAAAAGTCCTATTCGGATGATAAAAAGAGAGACCTTGAATTCCAAGTTGGAGATTGGATGTTTGTAAAGGTCTCACCTATGAATGGAGTGATGCGTTTTGGCAAAAAGGGAAAGCTAAGTCCCCGGTATGTAGGGCCTTATGAAGTTATTGAACGAATTGGTAATATGGCATATTGACTGGAGTTACCCTCAGAAAGGGAAAGCTAAGTCCCCGGTATGTAGGGCCTTATGAAGTTATTGAACGAATTGGTAATATGGCATATAGACTGGAGTTACCCTCAGATTTGAGGTCTATTCACCCGGTTTTCCATATGTCCATGTTGAGAAAGATAGTTGGAGATCCTAGTATTATTGTGCCTTTGGAGGGCATTGAGGTGGAAGAGAACTTGTCTGAAGAGGAGGTTCCGATAGAGATTTTGGATAGGGAAGTGAAATGGCTTCGTAACAAGGATGTGGCTTCGGTGAAGGTGCTTTGGAGGAACCAACATATGGAGAGTGCTACATAGGTAGCGGAGTTGGATATGATGAAGCGGTACCCCCATCTTTTCCAATCTACTCAAGACGAATGTTCAGAAGGGGGAGATGATGTAAGGACTCAGATTCTCAAGCTTATTTATGTTGTTTAAGGCCATCATGGGCCCCCTATGTCAAGCCAAGTTCAAAGGATTTTCGTTGGCTAAATTCGACACAAATACCGGTAGAAGGGTCAACATTAAACTATCATAACTCTTAGTATATTTCGAACTGGGTGGCTCATGAAGTTTCAAATGAAAGACCTTTGAGTTATCTTCATAAGCACTTGGTTTCACCTCAATCCGAGGTCGGATGAAGGAGTTATGATCGCCGGCAAGGCAAATGTGGTA
>DF365974.1:5662-24205 GCA_000787875.1 Solanum virginianum
ATATTTATCTATAACATAATAGGTGATAAAACTAGCATTAGCAGCTAATAGATACATCTTGGCAGCCCAATCTCATAAAATTAGAACACACACAGGCAGCAAGCGTATAATCATAAATCTGAGCGTGTTCTTTCAACCTTTTTGCCCCTAAACATATTTTCTAATACACATTCTCATAGAAATATCATTTGCAGTCCATTTTTAGTGCCATAACAGTTTTACAATAGCTCACCAAGCACAACACACAACCATTCTACGCAACACATAAATAGGCAGCATAATGTTACATTCCTTCGCTACCCATTTTTAGTGCCATAACAGTTTTACAATAGCTCACCAAGCACAACACACAACCATTCTACGCAACACATAAATAGGCAGCATAATGTTACATTCCTTCTCTACATCTTAATGTTGATAATTCCAAACTTGTTCCAACTTTAACCAAACTATTTTCAGGTATTTTTACACATAAAATCAGTCTTACAATAGTCCATAAATACACCCAAATCAGGTGAAGGTCGTAAAATAAAAATTCCCAATTTTCAGCTCACAAGTTTCTTTTAAGAGTACAACAAAGATATCCTACAATAAGTCATATTTGAGGACTGTAACAGTGGTGAAACAACCTGGTTACATCACTATCAAACCAACCTTTGTTAAAGACATATGTCTTACTTCATAATACAGCCAACCAAGAAGAGAAAGACCTCTTAATTAACAAGAAAAGTGTACAACAATCCTTAGGATACAAGTTGTCCAAATTTCCAGCACAAACATAACTAACACATAGATCTTGTCTTCATGGAATAAGTATAACAAATACATAGATAATTTCACTTACCTTAGCCTTAATTGGGCTGTAAGCATAGTCCATTTATGATGCTAAGATATGGGCTAGAGTTACATTCTTAACACAAATTTTATCCATAGTCAGACTTGGACAAATTCGATGTCGGGCCTCGTCTCCGTTTAGCTAGAAAATTCAAGCTAAGTAAGTAGGTGACTCACCTGCTAGCTTCCTAAGTCCTACAGCACCTCAATTCTCTTTCATATTTCACGTGCGTGATTTCCTCAACTTGACTTAAAACTTATTTACACTTGACCATCTAATTTGAGACTCATGCACTATTAAGGTTGACGCTAATTTGAAAAATCATGTCATGTTTCACATGCGATATACTAATACATGTAAGGTGCGGGGTGTTACACATGTAGTTCATATCGATGTCGATTATCTTCACAGAAGATATGCAACATTATTGTGGAAATACATGCATGAAAAGGCTAAAGAAGGCTACAAAAGCAAAAATGATGATCCTCCAAGACCCAGGGGTGATCACACCCCTCCTAACACAGAGAAATTAATTAATGTAGAATAGTATTCTAATTTGGATATTAGTACATTTTGTACTGCTTTTGTTGGAAATGATATTACAGATGACTATGTTTTTGTAAACACTTTAACATTCTGCTTAATGTTTTAATATTATCATATTCTGTCTAATATCCTTATTTATGAAAAGTACATGTGTGATACATCTTTTTGTTTCATGAAAATACATGTTTGATATTTATACCTTTGTTCGAAATACACTGTCTGATACCCTTTTTAAAGAATAGAATTATCAATACATATTTATGACAAATACATATGTGATACATCTTTTTATTTTATGAAAAACACATGCGTTGATTTATATTTTTTTTCAATCTTTACACTAAATACTGATACATATAATATCTTGCATCATGCATTCCTTTACACAATTATTGATAAATAAAAAATCATATAGGTAACAGCTAATTCAATTGGATTTTTTCAAACTGTATTGTCCCTGATACAAATTCAAGAAATATGGTATAAGCGCTGCATTAAAGTATACTGGACGCTCACATGGACAGGTCCTAATACCTATATTTTTTCTGCCACATAGTTAATGATACATGAATAATCCTCAGAATTCCAAACTATATTATCCATGATATAAATTCAACAATTATGGTATCAAAACTGTATTGGTGGGGCTCAATAATTAACACAATTAGGTATCAATACGTGTGTTGATAGTTGTAGTTCTGGATATCTTCACACTAACAACTAATACGTATAACATCGCTCGTGTTGTAATTATTTAGGTATCACATATTTTTAATCTAAAATTTTCAAGTATGAATACATGACAACAGCAGAAGCCGATACATATTTTGGATTCAATGAAATGTTTTTGTTATAAGTTTGGTTAGAGGTACTGATACCTACATTTTTATTCCACCACACAGTTACTGATACATAAAATATCATAGAGATAACAACTAATTCAATTGAAAATTTTTAAATTGTATTATCCATGATACAAATTTAACAATTATCGTATCAAAACTGCATTGGGAGTACACTAGATGCTCACAAGGATAGATACTCCTACTTCTAATATCTATTTGTCTTCCATTAGCAGTGGCACAATTGCAAACATACTGATACATGGATGAATCATAATAACCAATATAAAAAGAGAAAAAAAGGAAGATGTTTGATACAAAAATAAAAGGATGCATCAACAACCAAAAACAAACACACAAACTTATTCAATATCGACTGATGATACTTATTTGCCTCCCGTTCACACTGGCACAACTACACATCTGTTGATATGTCGATAAATCACAAAAAAATTATAAAAAAGGGATGCATGATACAAATAAATTAATGACATAGTAATAGGCAATAACATACACACAAACTTATTTTAACATCGACTGCTGATACTTTTTACCTCCCATTTGCAGTGGTATAACTCCACACCTCTAATATATGGAGGAATCACGAAAAAAGTAAAAAATGCATGATTAAATAAATGACACAGCGAGAACTAATAACATATCTTCTGCTGTCAGATCAACAACTTTTTTCCACTCTCCCCCACCTCTAACTCGGTTGCAATAGCAGCTTTGAGGTTGACAAAACAAAAAAATCATTGTCACCTATAACAATTTCATCACTCGTATAACTCTTGTACTCAATATCATTCTCTCAAAAATCAAAATATGGTAGCAATATTGAGATATTCATGTCTGTTCAAGTTCGACAATAGTTATCTTGATCATCCTCTTTTTTAAAAAACTTTTTCAACACAAAATTTGAATTCTTCATTACACTTTTTTTCCAAGAAGAAAGGAAGAGTTTAACTGATGGAGGAAAGATTAAATCATAATTGATTACTTTTTGTACTAACTTTGCAACCTTTTCGAATTTTTCGCTGCTAGCAATTTATGCTCCTATTTTTAAATTTTGTATCACTGCCTTATTTTTTGTATTGTCAAACTACCAAAAATAAAAAAAATTTGGTAATTATAGAAGTGATTGGTATTACTAGATTAACGCTCAAAAGCATGATATTTCTGTGAGTTATACTTTTTCTTTTGTGTTTTCTCTCCCACGCACATCAAGCATCTTCTTCTTCAACTCTCTAAATCAAAAACGAACCCTCTCCCTCTCCTCTCTGCCAAGTGTCTCACTCTCATCCTCTGTCAAAATCTAACGTCTTGAATTGATTTTCTATTGAGAATTTGGTTGATTTCTATATAATCCCAATGGCATGTTCCTTATCCATTTGAATTTCGAATTGAAAATCCTCCTAAATTCTACCCCCAATTTCAAACCTTAATCTTCTCCTATATAAGTCCATTTTCAAAATATTTTTGGAGATATTTAATAAAGCATTTCAAGTTTAAGATTTTGATTTTTGGCCAAGTCCTATTTTGTAGTGGAAATTTCATCATCTTCAAGTACGTGGTTGAAGAAGGTAATATATCCCTTCCCTTTTTCACATTTTATTTAGATTTTAATCTGTTTCTGTGCGTCCTCTTTAACTTCATTTTTTGTTCTTCCTTAATTTAATTTTACTACTCATTTTCTAATTATTTTATCGTGTTGTTCTGAAGATTGTTTGGCTGCTAGTATAGATTCAACGCTATCATAATCTTTCTTTTAGCATTATATAGTATTTATTTGGTTAATCTGATGCTATACTTACTCTGTTACTTTGAGGTCTATCTGTTTAACTCCAATCAACCTCGTTTATTTTTTGGCTTGAAAGTTCTTTGAATATTCATTGGTCTTGATGTCTCTATTTGATTTCTAGTTCAATATGTCATGGTTTATATTTTCAAAATTATTTCAATTTGAACTTTCTTTAGGTGTTGATCTAACAAGCATTGAGTTTAGCTATTGGTTTATGATTTGGATATTGTTAGAACCCGTATTGTGGCATATTAGAGCCATTACGAAATTTGGGACCAATGCAGCAATCCTCGAAAAAATTTTAAATCTAAGTGACAGTATCGGAAAGTTTGGGGTTAAAATAGAGTATTTAAAAGAGGTGTATGTGTATATAATTATAGATACACATGTACACATATGCAAGATTATAATTTAATTAATTTCACAAAATGTTTTTCTTTAAAACAAAGAAAAATCTAGAATCCATTAATTTAGTTGTGGCCCCACTCAATGGTGTTAAATTGTTATTGGACCATGTGTAGGGTGTGGGGCCAAGTGATAAACTTTCTTACAAGGCTTATCTCGATATATGAATAACAAGTATACAAGATAAATTCCTACTTCCCACACTTAGCCTTAATTCCAAAAAAAAAACTCAAAGCATTTCCAAGCTGAGCAACCCTCTTGGGTTGCTACAGTGGATTCAACAAAAATTGCAATCTTTGATTCTCTTATTATTTTGGTGCTACAAGCTAAGAAAATACTTCATTTTTTGAATTTAGCAATTTGAATTCCTAAAAGGGGCTTTGTTTAATATATGCCTAATGTTTGTTTAACTCCTAGTGGACTAAAAATTCATGTGTTCTGGGAAAGCTAAAAATGTACGGGTATAGCTATATGTTAACAGTTGGATCCAAGATTGTAAATAGGAATGCTAGTTTTAAGCCACCTGTTTGACCATTTCAATTGAGAAGGCTGAATGCATTGGCTTCCACCTCTTAAATTTGTCTGGACTTTCAATACTTTTAGAAATGATGTCTCTATCTTAATGAGGTAGTAAAGTTGGTATACGCTCTATCTTTTTCATAATTCACTTGTCAAATTTCATTAGGTAAGTTGTTGTTTCTTGAAATGCTTGTTGATGTTGTTGGGTTATTGTTGTTGTTATTGTTGAATAGTTTGAGCCAAGTTGATTCTCGGGGCAGCCTATATTCTAGGAGAAGTGTTGCCAAAAATTTAATAAAATTAGGGGCAAGATTTGGAATTTGAGGCCCGAAAGGGCTTTTAGCTAACCTTTGGCGTTGTTGTGAATTGTTGTAGACGTTGGACATCAAGAAGTATAAGTTGGATTGACTTTGCGTTTGAATTAGTTAAGGAGTAATGTGATATGTAAAGCATTTTATTCTATGTCATGATTTAGTTAAACATAGCTAGTTGCGTAAGTTTCAAAATATCCCTCTTTTTTTGCTATTCGAACTTAAACATATTTTATGTTTGTTCCTTGGTACTCTTTTAGAAATTAGCCATATGTGTGACCCTTGGAGGCTACAAGACATTTAGGGCTATTTACTACATATTCTGTCCCTACAAGTGGCTTCTCATGTACTTATCATTTAGTATCTGTTTTTATGAAGATCTTTCTTCAGCCAGTATCCAGTGAGTGGTATTCTGTGGGACAACAGATTTCTAAACTTGTGAATCTATTCTTCATGAGTGCAGACAGAGAACTACCTGATATTGATGTGTTCCTTTTGTCTAAGGTAGTTATGACTATGAGAAACTGGAAGAATAGAGTAAAGATCACTTGATTCTGCCTTCGTGAAGCGAGTACCTATTTTTATAGGATTTACTAGAATTTGAATATGGTACCTTCAAGAAAGTGCTCCGAGTATATTGTTGAAGAGGGTTAAAAGTACTGTAGTTCAAAAATTGAGAGTTAGCGGCCTGAATAAGTTGAAGTCTGTTACGTGATGATATTTTAAAGTCTTTTTTTATACAAGTATTGTACGAGTCATTTGGAAAAAAACCTAGAGCCAAGGGCTTCACTAGACCTCTTCCTTTCTATAAAAGAATCTTGTTTACCCGTTCAGCTTAATTCCTTGAGATTTCTATAATGTTGGAGAAAAATAGAAGTTTGGCAAGTTAGTTGACTATTAGTTCTCAAAACCTCAAGTTTTAAGTCATAAACTGTCGCATGTCCATAAATGTATAACTTGTTAAGTTTAAAATAATTTATTCTTTAATAAGTTTTAAAAGTGCAAACACCCCGTAACCTTTGATAGAAAACCCAAATTGCTTTGAAATCTGTATGAAAATAGAAAGTGTGAGTTTGAATAGTAGCGCTAGAGTTATCGGTATTGTTGGGTTTAAAGGCCATGTCCAGGTTCGTGTGATGTGTCATCGAGGTTTGTAAAGTGGATATGTCATCGAGGTTTGTAAAGTGATAGTATGTATTATAGTTATTATTTCGATCTCATGAACGACCTTGTCTTTGCATGTGAATATTTTATTTATGTTTGGGGTTTGTGATAATGATTTTGTCCTTATATTTATATATATGTTCCGATGTGACATTACACCTGGGCGCGACTCGATTATTCAAGCGGTCCAGGGTTGGTATGTTGACACTATGCTTGGGCGCGACTCGGTTATTCAAGCGGTCCAAGATTTGGTTGCAACTGGGCGCGACCCAAACAATTTAAGCGGTCCAAAATGTATCCTTAGTGGGCGCGACTCGATAATTGGGGCGGTCCAATAGTGGCCGCGACTCGATAATTCGGACGGTCCAATAGTGGGCGCGATTCGATAATTTGGACGGCCTAATAATGTGTGCGATTCGGTAATTCGGGCGGCCCAATATTTGTACTATGTCATGTTTGTATTAGGCTTTGTGAGTGTAGTTATCCTATAGTTGATGTGTGACGGAGATTTGAACTTTCGAGTAAGATGTCGTGGCATGGCGAGAGTTTGGAGTCGCCATCGTTCCTGTACGTTATGCAACAGTTTGATACTTTGAAAAACAAAAGAAATATTTTGATGTTGTACCTGCATTTGACTTCCATACTTTCGTGGTGAATTGTTGCCCTGGTTTGGATTTTTGGAAGTAAGCATGTTAATGTTCGATTATGATTTAAATTACTATAATTCTATTTCAGTTACTATTCCGTGGTGAATTGTTACCCTGGTTTGGATTTTTGGAAGTAAGCATGTTAATGTTCGATTATGATTTAAATTACTATAATTCTATTTCAGTTACTACTCCATTTTGCATTCTGTGCATTCTGCTTTACTTATTCTATATTTGATATTGTTGGATGTACACTGGCTCGCTTTGCCTCTATTTCAATTATCCCTCAATTTCGTGTATTGGGAAGTAAGTATGTTAGTATTTTGGATATGTATTTACCATTATACTTTGTCCTTGTTTGCTATACACCTTGTGCCTGATTTTCTGTATGCAGGTGGGTAGTCAATAAAACAGAGGAAACTCTGCCAAATTTTTCGTAAATAATTTAGTTATTATAACTGGACTCTGGCTTGTGTGTATGTTTGGGTGCCCAGCGAGTAGACAATCAACCACTGTACTTTGTTTAATAATTGCCCTGATATATATTGACTCTGTACTTTCTTCTTTACATATTCGGTACGTATTTTGAACTGACCCCTCTCTTTGAGGGCTGCATTACATGCCCGTAGGTGTAGACATACAAGTGAGTGACCCTCCAGCTTAGGATCCCTGACTGCAGTTTGATGTGCTCCTTTTGCTTCGGAGCAAATACTCAGTATATATACTTAGTTCTCCATTTTGTATTTATGTACATTTAAGGATGACATTCGAGGATGAATGTTCTTAAGGGTGGAGGATGTTAGAACCCGTATTGTGGCATATTGGAGCCATTACGAAATTTGGGACCAATGCCGCAATCCTCGAAAAAATTTGGGATCTAAGTGATAGTATCAAAAAGTTTGGGGTTAAAATAGAGTATTTAAAAGAGGTGTATGTGTATATAATTATAGATACATATGTACACATATACAAGATTATCATTTAAGTAATTTCACAAAATGTTTTTCTTTAAAGCAAAGAAAAATCTAGAATGCATTAATTTAGTTGTGGCCCCACTTAATGGTGTTAAATTGTTATTGGATCATGTGCAAGGTGTGAGGCCAAGTAATAAACTTTCTTACAAGGCTTATCTCTATATATGAATAACAAGTATACAAGATAAATTCCTACTTCCCACACTTAGCCTTAATTCCAAAAAAAAAACTCAAAGCATTTTCAAGCTGAGCAACCCTCTCGGGTTGCTACAGTGGATTCAACAAAAATTGCAATCTTCGATTCTCTTATTATTTTGGCACTACAAGCCTGGTATATTAGGTCTCCCAAGTAGCGTGGAGGCATTGGTTGGCCAAGAAAACACTTCATTTTTTGTATTTAGCAATTTGAATTCCTAAAAGGGGTTTATAAGGTATGTTGATTTCTAGCCTTATTCCTCATATTGTATATTTGTTTAACATATGCCTAATGTTTGTTTAACTCCTAGTGGACTAAAAATTCATGTGTTCTAGGAAAGCTAAAAATGTACGTGTATAGCTAGATATTAACAGTTGGATCCAAGATTATAAATAGGAATGCCAGTTTTAAGCTACCTGTTTGACCGTTTCAATTAAGAAGGCTAAATGCATTGGCTGCCACCTCTTAAATTTGTCTGGACTTTCAATAATTTTAGAAAGATGTCTCTATCTTAATGAGGTAGTAAAGTTGGTATATGCTCTATCTTTTTCAGAATTCACTTGTGAAATTTCATTAGGAATGTTGTTGTTTCTTGAAATGCTTGTTGATGTTGTTGGGTTGTTGTTGTTGTTATTGTTGATTAGTTTGAGCCAAGTTGATTCTCGGGACAGCCTATATTCTAGGGGAAGTGCTGCAAAAAAATTTATAAAATTAGGGGCAAGATTTGGAATTTGAGGCCCGAAAGGGCTTTTAGCTAACCATTGGCGTTGTTGTGAATTGTTGTAGACATTGGACATTCGGAAGTGTAAGTTGGATTGACTTTGCGTTTGAATTAGTTGAAGGAGTAATGTGATATGTAAAGCACTTTATTCTATGGCATGATTTAGTTAAACATAGCTAGTGGTGTAAGTTTCAAAAGATCCCTCTTCTTTTGTTATTCGAACTTAAACATGTTTTATGTTTGTCCCTTGGTACTCTTTTAGAAATTAGCCATATGTATGACCCTTGTGCATTTAAAGTTCATTTGTTATGATCAAACTTCAAAGTTAAATACTACCTTGTTCCATTGACATAATTATGTTTCGAGGAATGCTCGTATGAGATTATATTGTAACTAGTTTCCCATCCATTTTCTGAGGGGCCTATTTGCTGGAGAATTCGGCATATTGGTATGAGGTACTCCAAACAGTGCAATGAAATATTTGGCTTAGTCAACATTTGGGTAATAAATATTCAGAACCTTAATAACCAAGTCTGAATCTCAACTTGAGAGAAGCCAAATACATGTTTCTCGGCTGATTATTTTGGCTTATTTGGTTGGCCCTTAGCCTGTCTTTACTTTAAGTTTTGCTAAATAATTAGATGATTGTTAATCTACCAGAAGGGCTGTTCACTACAAATTCTGTCCCTACAAGTGGCTTCTCATGTACTTATCATTTAGTATCTGTTTTTACGAAGATCTTTCTTCAGCCAGTATCCAGTGAGTGGTATTCCGTGTGACAACAGATTTCTAAACTTGCGAATCTGTTCTTCATGAGTGCAGACAGAGAACTACCAGATTTTGATGTGTTCATTTTGTCTAAGATAGTTGTGACTATAAGAAACTGGAAGAATAGAGTAAAGATCACTTGATTCTTCCTTCGTGAAGCGAGTACCTGTTTTTATAGGATTTACTAGAATTTGAAAATGGTACCTTCAAGAAAGTGCTCAGAGTATATTGTTGAAGAGGGTTTAAAGTACTATAGTTCAAAAATTGAGAGTTAGCGGCCTGAATAAGTTGAAGTCTATTACGTGATGATATTTTGAAGTCTTTTTTTTAATACAAGTATTGTACGAGTCATTTGGAAAAAAACCTAGAGCCAAGGGCTTCACTGGACCTCTTCCTTTTTATAAAAGAATCTTGTTTACCCGTTCAGCTTAATTCCTTGAGATTTCTATAAAGTTGGAGAAAAATGGAAGTTTGGAAAGTTAGTTGACTGTTAGTTCTCAAAACCTCAAGTTTTAAGTCATAAACTGTTGCATGTCCATAAATATATAAGTTGTTAAGTTTAAAAAAATTTATTCTCTAATAAGTTTTAAAAGTACAAATACCCCGTAACCTTTGATAGAAAACCTGAATTGCTTTGGAATATGTATGAAAATAGAGAGTCTGAGTTTGAATAGTAGTGCTAGAGTTGTCGGTGTTGTTGGGTTTAAAGGTCATATCCAGGTTCGTGTGTTGTGTCATCGAGTTTTGTAAAGTGACAGAATGTATCATAGCTATTATTTCGATCTCATGAATGACCTTGTCTTTGCATGTGAATATTTTATTTATATTTGGGGATAATAATTTTGTCCTTATATTTATATATATGTTCCGATGTGACATTACACCTGGGCGTGACTCGGTTATTCAAGCGGTCCAGGGTTGGTATGTTGATACTATGCCTGGGCGTGACTCGATTATTCAAGCGGTCCAGGATTTGGTTGCAACTAGGCACAACCCAGATAATTTGGGTGGTCTAGGACGTATCCTTAGTGGGCACGACTCGATAATTCGGGCGGTCCAATAGTGGGCGCGATTCGATAATTTGGGCGGCCCAATAGTGGGTGCGATTCGATAATTCGGGTGGCCCAATTTTTGTACTATGTCATATTTGTATTAGGCTTTGTGAGTGTAGTTATCCTATAGTTGATATGTGACGGAGTTTTGAACTTTCGAGTAAGATGTGGCATGGCGAGAGTTTGGAGTCGCCATCGTTCCTGTACGTTTTGTAACAGTTTGATATTTTGAAAATAAAAGAAATATTTTGATGTTGTACGTGCGTTTGACTTCCATACTTCTGTGGTGAATTGTTACCCTGTTTTGGATTTTTGGAAGTAAGCATGTTAATGTTCAATTATGATTTAAATTACTATTATTCTGTTTCAGTTACTACTCCATTTTGCATTCTGTGCATTCCGCTTTACTTATCCTATGTTTGATATTGTTGGACGTACACTGGCTCGCTTTGCTTCTGTTTCAGTTATCCCTCAGTTCCGTGTATTTGAAAGTAAGTATGTCAGTATTTTGAATATGTATTTACCGTTATACTTTGGCCTTGTTTGCTATACTCTTTGTGCCCTGGTATGTAAGTACTTTTAAATTTCGAGTAGACAATCAACCACTGTACTTTGTTTAATAATTTCCCTGATATATATAGACTCTGTACTTTCTGCTTTACATATTCAGTATGTATTTTGTACTGACCACCTCTCTTCGGGGGCTGCGTTTCATGCCCGCAGGTGCAAACATACAAGTGAGAGACCCTTCAGCTTAGGATCCCTGACTGCACTTTGATATGCTCCTTTTGCTTCGAAGCAAATACTCGGTATATATACTTAGTTCTCCATTTTGTATTTATGTACATTTGACGGTACGACGGGACCCCTATCCCGTCTTCTGATTCTATTCGGTATAGCTAGAGGTCTGTGGACACCTGTGAATATAGGACACATCAGTTTATATATTATGTACGTATGCGGTGACCTTGTTGGCCCGCGTGTATATATATGTATGTGTATGTATTGTATGCTGGGTTTTCTGTATGCAGGTGGGTAGTCAGTAAAACAGAGGAAACTCTGCCAAATTTTCTGTAAATAATTTAGTTATTATAATTGGACTCTGGCTTGTGTGTATGTCTGGGTGCCCCAGTCGGGCACTAGTCACGGCCCACGGGGTTGGGTCGTGACAGATATGAGAGTGTGTGTTGATTATCAAGATTTACTCCCTCTATTTTCTCAAATTTTATTAATTATGATTCCTGTAGTTTTTTCTTGTTTTGTATATTTCACCTCCAATGTTTTGGCTTTCTAAAGTAGTTTTAGAGCTTGACCTTTATTCTAATCTCCAAGTTAACCTTGTTTTTCAGTTCCAGTTGTTAAGGATTCATTTTTTTACTTGTTTATATCTTTGGTTTCTCAATAAATTTTAAGTTGAATCATGTTAGGGGTTGAAAGCAATTATAGGTCCTGAAAAGTCAAAAACGGTGTAATATACAACCTATATGCAGGCGAAATTCAGAAAAACAAGACTATATACACTGATATACAGTATGTATACAACAATGATACAAAAGTGAATAGATTAAAAGCCCAAAATACATCACTTAAAGGCCCAAGTGGACAACAACCAGACTTGGGCCCAAAATCTTTCTCTCCTTTATTTATTTTAAGGAAAAATTATAGGAGCACACATATTATTTTTACATAATTTCTTAAAATTTCTATTCCTTTAAAAATTACAAAATCTCCTTTTGATCTTCTCTCTCATCGCTATTGATATAAATAGTACATTAATGCATATAGGTGTCAGTTCAATCACATCTTAATTGAAAAGTTATTAATGAACTTTAAATTCAATTTGAATTCAATTTCCCGAAAAGAGAGTATATGGAAAGTTTCCCTCTTTTTCCCTTTTCTCCTTTCCTCTTTTTGCCCTAATTTCTTTCTCAAACGCTTATTCTCCATTATAATGGAATCTACTCTTTTGTCTTCTCACGACATTAGTTATGCATTATCAAATACCACAATACTAGTCACGCCAAAGTTGTTCAACCAAGCAAAGAAAGGCCACAATCAGAAGTTCCCAATAAACCAATGGATGATTTAGTCGAGAATGGCTCCTATGATAATTGGACCAAAAGTTCTAATGATGCAGTTCCTAAGACGAATATGGTTTCTAAGGTTCAAGCAGCATCAAAGACGAACAAATCAAAGAAGGTTGCTGGGTCTACTTCAATATCCCGAAGCGATAAAGCTCATTAAAAAAAAAGCAGTACCGTTATCCGTCAGACCTTTATTGCCAAAGCTTCCAACTTCGCATTATTTTTATTTGAATTTTTTAATTACAATTAGTGTTTGCAATATGATTTTGTATCAAGAAATTGTTCTTGCTTATTGGAACTAATACTGTAAGATTTTAATGAAAATATAATTACTTTTTTTAAATCATGATTTATTTATGTATCTCTGATTTATTTCTACAAAAGCATTTGTTATAATATGTAACGACGATATGAATATTGTATCACAATTGTTTTTATTTTTTTGTATCAATTATGTCATATACTATGTATAATGAGCTATATATTTTTATAGCAGTCTGTGTAGTAATAAAATATTTGTATCTGCATATCTTTAAGAGTTTGTATCACCACTATATGTACTTTAAATTTGTATCAATATTATTATGATCATGATACAAAATGATCCTAATACAATATAAGAAATATATGTATAAGATAGTATAATATTTTTCCTTTTGTAAAGGAAGTTGTGTCTGTGCACTTTATCTCATTGTTATATACATATTTAAATTTGTATCAGTCTTTTGGATTTAATATGTGCATATTCACTTGGTATCATCCTGTATTTTTATAAAAGTTTTGTACGAGTTATATACGGCATAACATATGTATGGAACAATATTGGCATTTTATTTTTTTTTTGGTAACCAATTTCTATTACCAGATTGAGCAATGTTTATAATTTTGAATCTCTGTGTTGGACATAGTCCCAGTCTCAGAGCTATTTCTTGTTTCTTCCCTCTACTAGTTTCTAAGGATAGCAATTAAGCTTACACATGTAATTATCCAATCTAGAATTACAGCTACTCATACAGTGAATTTTTTGAACTCATTGTCGGATGATCTGTTCTATACTTTTGTTCTTCTTTTGAAAAATTCTCTGGTTTCTTTCTTGCCACACATGATACACCACTACTGTCATATTGATACGTATTTGTATATCAAAAAGGTATCAATAATTTGTATCAATATTGTATATCTAGTTGTATCATTTTTAAACTATAACATTTACTTATTGTTAATGTATGTATCAGTATATATTAACTTGACTTGTGTTTCAATGCAGGGTATTAATTATGTTATCAAATAGGTCCCTAGACATTCTTTAAGATTTGGCATCACGTACAACATTGATTTTGCAAATGACATAAAGACATCTATTGGAGCATTAGTAAAATTTTATCGGACTATTCTTGGCTGATATCTCTGAATACCCCTGTTCAATTTTTAAGATCGGATAATAAAATATCTGCTGTTGTTGGAGATTAAGCAAGACAATTCGGATGAAATACACATTAGACATGACAATGGTAATGTGATTCGGTTTAATAAGAGAAACTTTTCAATCATCACTGGCTTGAAGTGTAGTGGCAGTGTTGAAGATTTTCAATACACTGATAAAAATTCCAGCAGATTGATGCAGATGTACTTCCCTGTTGCATAAGCAAGTGTCAAAAAAGACCGACTTGTTAATTATTTTTTATGGGAGAATGGGAGAGCACTGAAGACGTTGTACAAATGGCTATTTTATATTTCATTCATACTTTTATATATTTACAATTGCCTTAATCTCCCATAATGATAGATCACTTTCTCATATCGAGGACAAAAGCTATGTAAAATTTCGATGGGAATAAAGTTTATAGAACAAACTGATCAAAAGCATCAGGTAGAAATTTATAGTAGAAAATCAACTTTATTATTTCTATGACATGTCATATGCCATTAATATTTGGATGTAAGACTGCGCATCAAAGATTGATGAAGATGTTGCTGTCAAAGAGGGAAATCACTTCCCTAAGATTTTGAACTAGCGAGTCATTGATGAAAGACCAAGTTTTCGTAATTTCATGTCCACCATATTCAGTGAAGTACATATTAACCAGTCATTCTTAATAAATCATTAGTCGACTTAATAACATTACATATATATCATCTTGTTTAACTCCATTAATTTCATGCTGCCTATTGGAAGTCATACTATAAGATTTTAATGACCAGATAAATTTTTATTTTTATATATGACCGTATTTATGTATCACTAATCTATGTTATTATGAAATCACTGACTATAATATTTAATGTGTATATGAATTGTTGTATTAGTATTGTTTTTATAGTCATTGTGTCAATTGTGTCATACATTATATTTCAATATTTATGCAATTTTATATCTGCCCTTTTTTTAGTAAAATATTTGTACCAGTGCATAATTAACAATTTTGTATCAACTTTTTATAGCATGTTAAAAAATTATATTCTTAGTTATGTATTGTATTTACTCTATTTTTTGAAAATTATTTTATTTTGCATTACAAATGATTTTCTTCTGACTCAACTAATTACATATAATGCTCAACAATTTGATTATAGTTTATTTATGTCAGCTTTTTATTTTTGTGTTGATTATAATTATGTATCACTGATGCGTCTTCTTATATATACCTGAATATAATATGTGTTGTGTATTTAAATAAAGTATTAGTATGGTTTATACAATATTTGTATCAGCTTTGTCATACATTCTGTACAATAAGTTATACACTTTATATCAGCTTTATGTAACAAAATATTTGTATCAGTATATATTTAAGAATTTTGTATCATTCTTTATAGCATGTACAAAATCATATTCATATCAGATTATTGCTTTTGAAAAATTTTTGTATCAATTTTCTATTGGATAAGTTATTTATGGAACATATCACATTGTATAACTATATTTATTACATGTAGATACATATCATGTTGTTTATTTATAATTGCCTTTTTTTCAGAATGATTGTTTCAACATAATTCCTACAGAAGATGAATTGAGAGCTCTACAGTTACTAGCCCCAACAGATCATCCTCATATAGTACCGTCGACGTCTGATCGTCCAAGTAAATCATAGGTGCATCCACAAAAGGTGAGTAAAGATGTTTTGATCGGGTTGGAGGATTTCAGTTCAGAATCACCAGAACATATTTTAAGAAGGTCCAAGTGCGTTGCTGATTCAAATCCACCACAATCACATGCCAAGAACAGGTTTGATCATGAAAAAAAACCTATCGTAGTGCAAACTGCCAAGATTAAAAGGTTAGTACGACGTATACCATTCACGAAAGAAACAACAACACATGCAATTACACCCAGTACCGCCGACTAGCAGGAAGGATTTGCCAAGCAGGAAGAAAGCATAGATGTGAATGAAGTGAAGCAATTTTTGAAGAAATATGTAAGTAACACTTCATTTTCTATTTCCCCATATATGAACATAGATAACAATTTATTATATAAATCATTCATTTCTTAAGGTTATATCAAAAATTCATTGCTCTTGATCGAAAGATCATTGCTCTGGAGATATTGATAAAAACAAATCATGTCGAGATAATGAGAGCCTTCGAAAGGAAGTGCATGCACCCGAGGAGGTATTAAATCATATATTAATGATTTCTTTTACTGTATCTATGCCATAAAATTTATGTTTTTTCTAAAACACATTTCAAGGAGATGGATGATGAACTAGTTCAGAATATCATTAGTGATTGCAGTCAAGTAGTTTATGATGATTCGCTTGATGAAGTAATGGAAGACTTTCCGTACACAACCGAACCCGGGAGGTATATTTTTTTCCTAGTCATTTAGTATTTTATTATGTTTTTTTTTTCAAAGTTCTATTGTGAACTCATTATTCTACTGCAAATTAATGTTAATTTTTACTTTATTCTTGGTACATAAGAAGGTATATTGTGCATTCAATAAGCCTTTTTGATTCATATTATCAAGCATCCTATATTATATGTATCATGTTGATTTATAATATTCAAATTTTTTATTTAGTTTGACTTTTCTTTTCATTCCTTTTATAAAGAATATGATTGATATAAATGAAACCAAAGAAGTTGAAGAACATGTCCCAATAGGAGATCATGATGTTTTGGATGGTGTAGACATTCGATTGAAAAAATAATTCAATTAATTCTCATAAAACTTTCAAAAGAGGTATCAAAACTTGCAAATTTGCCTTGAGTTCCAAAAAGTTTCTGAACATCCAATGAAATGCGATCATTGGATACACCAAACTTTATTCAAATACGGCATCATCATTAATTAAGGAATCCAACAACACTAAAATCACTTAATTCGGGCGCAGGGGCAAAATCGTCCAAAAATTTTGTTGCCAGAAAAATATCATCTGTTTCTGAAAATTTTTATATGAAAATGTTCTCCATGTAACAAGGAATCCAGTGGTGAAAATCGTTTTGAAAACGGAGCTCATATGAGGAAGAAATAGCAAATTAAAGTTTCAAAATAAAATAAAACCTCAATCGAAAATAGTGATTTTTACCTCAAACAACACACCAAAATCAATTTGCACTGCTTTACTATCCTCCTCCGCTGCTCAAACTTAATTTCGATGTTCCGGCCTTATCCAAAGTTCGAAAAATACAATCCATATATGCAATCATATCGGAAACGGCATTCCGGACTCAATGGTACAGTCGAAATTTCCAATGGAGATCGTTTTATGCCAATATGGGTTCCACTTTCAATTTCGAACGCTACCAGTAGATCAAATTAACCAAAGGGACTGAACAAAAGGTCCTTTTATCCAAAAATCAACATTCCGAATCCAATGGGAATATCAAAATTTACACTTGAGGCATCCTTGACCCCAAAACCTGATAAAAATTATTTAAACTAGTTCTGGAATTCAAAAACTCAAAATATTCTCAAAAACTCCAAAAATTACAATGAAGTCGTTTCTAGTGCTAGTTCGCCCATACGAAACTGTTGAAATTAATCTCAGAAGATCCAAAAGTTGCAATGAAACCATTTCTAGCGTTAGTTTGCCCATACAAAACTGCTGAAATTGTCAGAATTCCAAATCAAGCTTCCGAACCTCAAATGTTGACTAAAGTCAAACTTCGACTCTGGTAACGACCAAAAATGTAACTTATGATTACATTCTGGAACTAATTGAGTTCTTTGATTCCCAAACTAACTTGTTGCCTTTCAAACTCGTACCACTAGTAAACTTATCAAACTTCCGCAGGTTACAAATTTATTTGAACTTTCCCAATTACCGACTTATCGAACTTTCGCTCCTTACCAACTTATCAAGTTTTTCTTATTTACAACCTATTAAATTTTCACAAATTTATCAACTCTAGACAAATTCATGAGCTAACTTAAATTAACTAGCACACCACTGCAACGTCCAAAGTATAGATTCATATGTTTCTTATTTTTATCTAGCATCCCCCTTTTTAACCTTACAATCATACTAAATCTTAATGGTGTATACGTTAAAATGTAATCAGAATATCATAGGGCTAATATTTTTCAACTTTTGCTACAATATCACCTACTTTCTCTAACTTGCAAGTTTCAAGAACACAAGAATTGAACTAATACATTTTTCCAAAAAGGTTCTAACGGTCAAACATGGATCTAGTTCACGATTGAAATTCAAGTAAGGTTCCTTTCA
>DF365973.1:5517-16902 GCA_000787875.1 Solanum virginianum
GAGGGTGTCACATCTAAGGGACAGAAAAGTAGGACTCACTCTGTGGGGGCATCATAGGGAAAGGGATTAACATGAGTTCACATAGCACATAGCACGTAAATACTAAGGGGCGGGTAAGTAGGACTCATGCTATCGGGGCAATTCGGGACTTAAGATCTTTCCATCAATCATATGATCAAGTCACATAACAATAGTCAAAGATAACAAAATACATAACTTAGAATTAACCATATCCATAACATAAATCATAAAGAGGTTTACAAGGTGACAAACAATGCCTCTACATAGATGGGTCGAGGGCCAAGACATACCCCGGGCTCACCCTCAAATACATAAAGAGAAGTAAATAACATTGGTAGATAGGTGGTAGTTCATCCTTAGAAGATAGGAGTTACCACTACTAGTAAATCTGGGAACCCAAGCTAAGCGTCGAACGATGGATGATCAATGTCCTCGGTCCTTACATAGTGAAATCATGTAGGAAAGAGTATACTTTAGTACGTTTGAATGTACTAAGTATGCAGGATGCAATGCATGAACTTACTAAAACCTACATATCAAAGTTAGATGACAAGGGAACATAATATAGAAAGAGATATATATAGCAAAGAATGTAAGATAACATGTTATAAAAGTCATGATGCATGATATGCAAATGTTGCACAAATATATAGTGGGGATGTAACCTCAACTGACATAAGTAAGACTAAGTGAGCTATAAATTGGAATACCGATGAAATCCCCTCATCAATAAAAAGGTGGTCTACTTGCCAAAGGTAAACCATAGTTCACCTTATGGGCATCCCAATTTTGTATGAAGTAACCTTCCTTACGGGCATTCCCATTTCGGATAGGATTTTCACATATAGCATATCATATCACATAGTTTCTTCTCCTTACGGGCATCCCCATTTCAGAAAGGAACCTATGCTAGGCACATAGTTCAAGGAAAGAGAGTGAAACCTTTATTCCATCGCTGCTAAGTCGTCATCCCATAAGAACAGTTATACGTGTATATATATATATGTGCATAGGAATAGCCCATTCATATACAAAATGGTAAAAATACCCAAAATGCTCAAAGAGCCATATTCAATAGACATATATGTGATCACATCTTGTCATATCCAATATCTTATCAAAATCATATCATATAACAAAATTGGGCCAAACCCCCTTCATGATTTCCATAATGATCCACGTACATGAATACATATGCTATGTATAATGAGAGAATGGCATGGGTAATTAGGATTAAATCTAAAATCAGTAATATAAGGTGAAATAGAAGTAAATACACCATCTAATCTATATTTAAATCCAACATACGGCAAAGTGTCATCTCAATAGAGAATTCACTGACCGTGTGGCACTGCACAGGTTATGTGAAGTGCCCGTGTAAAGTACCTTAGTGAATAAAATGGAAGTTGCAGTCTTAAAAAGGACATCCATACTTATAAATTCCATAAACCCAAAGTAAATTGTCCTATAATGATTTAAATCACCATAAAATTATCAAATAAACACCACCCATGCCTAAATAGAATTTTAGGAATCATAATATTCAAAATCCTGATTTAAAGTAATCTAGAAATTCATAAATTTTTCTTGAAAATAGTTTGGGTCTCCTTGATTGGAAGGAATCAAGGATCAAAACCCACATACCTTCACTACGATGAACAAACCCTAAAGAATTTTGAATAGAAGTTGAGTTCCTTGGCTCCCAAATGGAAATTTCCAAGAGATCTTTTGAAAGTTGTTTTTGAGAGATTCACATTATGAGGAATATGTTTAAATATTTCAAATAGGTTTTAGGTCTTTAGATAAAGTTAGAATAGCTTAGGAATCCCTAAAAGACCAATAGAATAACCGAATTTAGGAAAATGCCATTAATGAGTCAGAGTAAAAATTACCAGAACATTTTACGAAAAAGTTACGAGATGGTGATTTCCATACTTAGAATGTTTTTCACTCTGGAAACTTCACGGAAGGCCAAACGACCTATCAAGCACCACACGACCTATGTGGTTGGTCGTGACATAAGTGATGGCCAAAAGGTTGCTATCACAGGCTCAAGGGCAGTATCATGAGTCGTGAGATGCCTCACTGCTCGTTGACTTGCCCGTGTAGCAACACTGCACGGGAGGGCCTTATAAAAATAGTCATAACTCCTTCATCCGAACTCGAAATGAGGTGAAACCAAGTGCGTTCGAAAACTAACTCAAAGGGCGTTAATTAAGTAGTTATAGGCCACCCAGTTCTTTTTGTACTAAGAGATATATCCCTTTAAAGTTGATCCTTCTATCGATACTTCTGTCAAACTTAGCAAATGGAAATCCCTTTGAACTTGGCTTGATGTAGGGGATCCATGATGGCCTTACACAATATAAATAAGCTTGGAAAAAATAATCTAGATCCTTACATCATCTCCTCTTGGGAATATTCGTTCCCGAATATGCAAGAATAAGGCTTGAAAGGATTGGGTGGAAACGTGAAACTTTCAAACACAACATACCAGACATAGTTCATTATTGGAAATCACAAAGCCATTAAATCTCATGTCAAAATAAAATCATTCAAAGCATCATAAAACCATTCTAATGCACATGTAAACATGCAACACCATGAGACTCAAGAAAGAAAGAATTAGGACCAATGAGAAGGAAAGAACCTAATACAATAGGCTTGAGTAGATTGGAAAAGATGGGAATACCGCTTCATCATATCTAACTCCACCTCCTATGTAGCACTCTCCACATGTTGGTTCTTCGAAAGAACCTTCACCAAAACCACATCCTTATTACGAAGCGGTTTTACTTATCTATCCAAAATTTCTATAGGGACTTCCTCATAAGACAAGTTCTCCTCAACCTCAATTCTTTCCAAAGGCACAATAGTGCTAGGATCACCAACCATCTTTCTCAACATGGACACATGGAAGACCGAGTGAATGGAACTCAAATCCAAGGGTAACTCCACCTTATACACCTCATTCCCAACCCCCTCAATAATTTTATAAGTTCCCACATACTGGGGACTTAGCTTCCCCTTTTTACCAAAACGCATCATTCCCTTCGCAGGTGAGACTTTCACAAACACCTAATCTCTAACTTGGAATTCAAGATTCCTGTTTCTAGCATCCAAATAGGACTTTTGGCGACTTTGTGCCATCTTTAACCTCTCTCTAATCAACTTCACTTTCTCCATAGTCTGCATCACCATGTTCGGGCTAATCAAAGTGTCTTCCCCTAACTCAAACCATCCCATTGGAGATCTACACATCCTACCATACAAGGCCCCAAATGGTGTCATACCAATGCTAGCATAGAAGCTATTATTATAATGAAACTCGATGAGTGGAAGATGGTCAACCTAATTACCTTTGAAATCCAACACACAAGCCCTCAACATATCTTCCAAGGTTTGAATTATCCTCTTAGCTTGTCCATCGATTTGGGGATGAAAGGCGGTACTCAACTTGACTTTAATACTAAGTCCCCTTTGAAATGATTTCCAAAAGTGTAAGGTAAATTGGGTACTCTAATTCGATATGATAGATCTAGGCACACCATTCAACCTTACCAATTCCCAAATGTATAACTTCGTATAGTCTTCCGCACCAAAAGTGGTCTTAACCGGTAAGAATTGAGCCAATTTAGTCATCCGAAATATTCAAAATCCTGATTTAAAGTAATCTAGAAATTCATAAATTTTTCTTGAAAATAGTTTGGGTCTCCTTGATTGGAAGGAATCAAGGATCAAAACCCACATACCTTCACTACGATGAACAAACCCTAAAACAAAATCCATATTTATGTCTTCCTATTTCCAAGTAGGAATATCAATGTCTTAAGCCAACCATCGGGCCTTTGATACTCCACCTTTACTTGTTGACAATTGGGCATTTGGATACAAACTTGGGTATATCATTCTTCATACCATGCCACCAATACACCCCCTTCAAATCCCGATATATTTTAGTGGACCCCAGGTTAATGGAATAATGAGAACTATAAGCTTCACTCATGATCACCTTTCTAAGATCACCCACATCCAGAACACATAATCGATCTTGATACCAAAGCACACCATCTCACCCTTGGGAGAAAACCTTAATATTCTTTTCGACAACCAATTTCTTGAATTCAACCAAGGATGGATCTAGTTCTTTCTTAGCCTTCACATTAACAACAACCGAGGTTTCGGCCCCATTTAGAACATATATACCACTATCATTGGAATCAGCCATTCTAGCATCCAATCTAGCCAACTGGTGGATATCCTTTGCCAACTCCTTCTTCCCTTCCTGAACATGAGACACACTTCCTATGGATAGCCTACTAAGAGTATCAACTACCACATTTGCCTTGTCGGGGTGATAAAGAACACTCATGTCATAATCCTTTAGGAGTTCCAACCATCTTATTTACCTCAAATTAAGGTCTTTTTGAGTGAACACATATTGCAAACTCTTATGATCAGTGAAAATATCAACATGCACCCCATACAAATATTGCCTCCAAATTTTTAAGGCAAAGACCACCGCCGCAAACTCAAGGTCATGAGTTGGGTAATTACTCTCATGTACTTTCAATTGTCTTGATGTATAAGCTATCACCTTACCATATTGCATGAGTACGAAACCCAACCCATTTCGAGAGGCACGACAATCTACCACGAACCCATCCATGCCATTTGGTAGATTCAAAACCAGAGTCGATGTAAGTTGATCCTTCAAAGTTTAGAAACTCTACTTAAATTCATCAGACCATACAAACTTAGCCTTCTTTTGGGCCAACATAGTCAATGGAGAGGCAATGGACGAGAACCCCTTAACGAACCTTCTATAATAACCCGCTAACCCAAGGAAACTTCGAATGTCTGAAGGAGTCAATGGTGTAGGCCAATTTTTTCCTGCCTTGATCTTCTTCGGATCCACCTTAATACTATGATCAGATACCACAAGACCCAGAAATGCAACTTCACCCAACCAAAACTCATATTTGCTAAACTTGGCACACCACTTCTTCTCTTTCAAGGTTTGCAAAACTAACCTCAAATGATCCATATACTCCTATTCACTTCGGCAATAGATATGAATATCATCAATGAAAACAACCACAAAACTATCAAGGAATGGCTTGAATACCTGATTTATAAGAACCATGAACATGGTCGGAGTGTTATTTAGGCCAAACGACATCACCACAAACTCAAAGTGCCCATACCTTATTCGAAAGGCCATCTTGGGAATGTCACATTCTCTAACCTTTAACTGATGATACCCGACAGAGGTCAATCTTTGAAAAGTGAGTAGCCCCTTGAAGTTGGCCAAACAAGTCATCGATCCTAGGCAATGGATTCTTATTTTTAATGGTTACCTTATTCAATTGCCTATAATCGATACACATCTGAAGAGATCCATCTTTCTTTCTTATAAATAACATGGGAGCACCCCATGGAAATATACTTGGCTTGATGAAACCCTTTTCTAATAAATCTTTCAACTGATCTTTCAATTCCTTCAACTCAATAGGTGCCATACGATAGGGAGGAATAGAGATAGGTTAAGTATTCGGAAGAAGATCTATGCCAAAGTCTACTTTCCTTTCGGGAGGAATACCTGGCAAGTCTTCGGGAAACGCATTCAGAAACTCATTTACCAGTGGAACAGACTCAAGAATAGGCAATTTGAACTCCACATCCTTAACCCTCACTATGTGATATATACATCTCTTAGAGATCTTCTTTCGTCCTTTGAGGTAGGAAATAAACTGACCCTTATAAGCGGAGTCACTCCCCTTCCATTCAAGAACGGGCTCACTAGGAGGTTGGAACTTGACCTTCTGAGTTCTACAATCTATAGAGGTATATGATGTATGCAACCAAACCATTGCAAGAATCATATAAAAATCATAGATTTCAAGTTCCATAAGATCAGACAGGGAAACCTTATGCAACACAAAAATAGGATAACCATGATAGACCCTATGTCAACAACATATTCACCCACAGAAGTATACACCAAGTAAGGCCCCCTTAAAATTTTTGGACTTTTAACGTACCAGTCACAATATCCGGAGCCTCCTCAACCTCCTGACGTACATGGAGAGCATAGAACCTATTGTTCCTCGAACCAATACCTTGTGGAACTCTTGGCTGATCTTGTCAACCTTGAGTCACCTAGCCTTAGCCCCTACAAATATTCTTTGGGAAATTGACAACCTTGTGGTTCTTACCACCGCATCCAAAGAAAGCATCCATATTTATCTAACATTCCCCCGTTGGGGCTTTTCACATTTATCATATAGAGGGAATCCCTGATCACTATCAACCGGTTCCCTAAGAGGAGGCACCTTAGCATTAGTAACCCGAGCACCCGAACCTTTGCCTTATTGGAAACAACCAAAACCACAAACTAGAGAACCAGAGAATTCACCATCAAAATAGTATCTCTTGGGATCATGTATTCTCCTCCCTTTGAGCTTCTCCCCTTCAATCTATTCAGTATAAACCATAAGTCTAGAGATTTCCATCTCCCGATTAAGCATGGTTGTACAACATTCTTGTACAAGCAAGTCAGAAACACTAGAGAAAAACTTGTGCATTCTTGCACGAGGATCAACTACAAGTGTCGGAGCATACTTGGAGAGCTTAGTGAACTTAAGGGAATAATCCCTCACACTTATATTACCCTGTCTTAGGTTGATAAACTCGATCATCTTAGCTTCACTAAGCTCAAGTGGGAAGAAATGATCCAGAAAAGCAAGCTTGAACTCTTCCCAATTAACAGCATCACCACGAACCCTCTCCATAGACCACTGAGTATACCACACCTATGCTACATCCTTCAACTGATAGGCAGCTAGCTCAGCCCTCTCCTCAAAAGTGACACCCATTATATTCAATACCTTAGAGAGCTCATCAATGAACTCTTGAGTATCCTCATCAAGCTTAGACCTAATGAACTCCAAAAGATTTATCTGGGTGAAATCTCTCACTCTGGAAGCCAGGGTGGAATCTCAAGGAAGGTTAGCCTTCCTAGTTTGAGTAGTCACCACTTAGGAAAGGATGGAAAAGGCCATACAGAATTCACCATAAGAGATAGACTCATCCATAGGCGCTTGAGGTACTTGACCCCCATTAGTTGGGGCTAGTCTGGCAGGTCTACCATGAGGCATCTTCTGAAATAGAGTAAGGATACCATCAAGGTCAAGAGCTAAACAAATGAGTCATACCCCAACATAAGACATAAAAAAGTGAGACAATTCCTAGAACATTGTCATAGCCTCCCATTTATAGGCATTATGTACTTCATGCCCATAAATAGGACTCTACTTGACGTGGCATATTGGACTCTGAGGATCATTTATAAACATAGGGCTATGATACCATCTTCGTTATGACTCAAACCTAGGGCCTAGATGTGACACCGAGATCGAGAACCCAAGAGTCCCCAAACAAGCCTCAAGATACCAAAACTCACATCATCAGTTTGGAAGCACATTCAACAACCAACAGATAGTCCTAAGGGATGGGAAAGTAGGACTCATGCTGTGGGGGCATCGTATAGAAAGGGATTACCATGAGTTCACATAGTACATAGCATATAAATACTAAGGGACGGGTACGTAGGACTCACGCTATAGGGAAATTCGGGACTTAGGATTTTTCTATCAATCATATGATCAAGTCACATAAAAATAGTCAAAGATAACGAATACATAACATAGACTTAACCATAACCATAGCATATATTATAAAGAGGTTTACAAGGTACCCAATAATGCCTTAACACAGATGGGTCAGTGTCACGCCCAAAGTTTTATTAAGGCAGACTAGCACCCGTTGCCGATAAGGCTCGGGAGAACCAACTATATCTATGCGCTTTCTATACATATTATAAGGGATTTCTATATTCAACATGCCTTTAAGAAAGTAAACAGTAATAACAAGCCAAAAGGAAATGCACATGACTAGACCATTGGGGCCATGTTGTCTAAAGTAGGAGACATGACCACACTTTACTTTAGATAGTCTACAAAGCCTCTAGATAAGGAAAAGTATCTGATAAGGGTCGGGACAGGCCCTTCCTTAACTAACTGTATAACACAAAAATATAATCTCTAGATATGCAAAGCTCCGAAGCAACCTGGAGCTTGGTAACAGCAGCTGGATATCTTGTACTCCTATTGGGGAGATCTACTAGCACCTCTACCTGCAATATGAAATGCAGGTCCCCCATAAGTGATGTCAATACAAGATAATGTACTGAATATGTAAGGTTGGAAATACTGTATATGAAGTAACAACTCAGATGAAACTATGCACTGGTGTAGGATAAGAGACCACCTTTAGTTATATTGTGGGATCATGTACTTTATGTTCTTTTTATTTCTTTACTTTTACTGTATAATCTGTGTACAACATGTAATATAAATGACTAGCTGATTAGTGGTAAATCTATATCGGAATCAGCCCTAGCTAGGCTTTTCCTTAACCCCTTGGCCTACCCCCCATGATAGGATCGACCCTGGCTAGGTGATTCTTCCACCCTTCGGGTAACCACCCATCAATAAGAAATATATTTTACTTTTCAATTACCTTTGAGATGATTCTTTTGGTGGTCACAATATTAGAGTTTTAGGGTTGTATATGTAGTATGTGACATGTAGATAATCATACAAGACAATAGGTAACATGCGGGCAGCAAATGGATAATTATAAACTCGAGCGTATTCTTTCAACCTTTCCGCTCCTAATCGTATTTTCTAATACATATTCTCATATACATATCATGTGCAGCCTGTTTTACAGATATAACAGCCTTACAACAGCCCACAGAGCACAACACATATCAATTATATACAACATACAAATGGGCGGCATAACGTTACATCCCTTCTCTACATTTTGACGTCGACGATTCCAAACCTGTTCCAACTTTAACCATACTGTCCCGACCATATATACACATACAACCAGCCTTAAAATAGTTCAAAAATAGTCTACAAAATAGGTGGAGGAAGTGAGACCATGTCCTCAATCAATCAGCCCACAAGTTCCTATTACGAGAACAATTACGATATCACACAAGAACTCACTTTTGCGGACTGTAAAAATGGTGCAGCAGCCCTTATACATCATTATAGAACCAACACACATTAATAACAGTAGTCTCCCTTCATAATCAATCCAACCAAAAAGAGAGAAGCTTCCAAATAAACAAGAAAAATGTACAACAACTTTTGGAACACATGTTGTCCAACAATTTCAGCATAAATATAACCAAAATAGTCTCTTGTTTTACATAAGAAAACCATATTAAACATATACGTAAACTTGCTTACCTTAGCCTTCAAGATGTAGGGCTTCTCCAAGAGACCCTAGAGGGTTGTATTGGCTACCTTGTGAAGTGAAGTAAAGAGAGAAAATTGTTTCTTAGGAAAGCTGAAAATTGTTCCAAAGTTAAATGAATTAAGGTGCTATTTTGGAGCCCTTTTAAAGGGTCGGGCATCGTATAGAAGCTGAAAATTGTTCCAAAGTTAAATGAATTAAGGTGCTATTTTGGAGCCCTTTTAAAGGGTCACTTTGGCTGACTTAACATTGAGATTTTGACCACTTTTTAGCACATATTAATAAGCTAGTGATGCAGCAGATTGGCCTTCACACTTAGGCCTAGATGGGTCTCAAAGTTGATGAGCCTTGGCTGGCCATTTTTCTAACTCCTCTTCACTTAGTTTGGGCCCAATTAGTCAAGTGGATTATGATGTACTTGGGCCCTTTTATTCCTCATCTTAGGCTGTAAGTGTAGTCCATTTATGATGCTAATACATGGGCTAAAGTTACACCCTTAACTCAAACTTTATTCATAATCAGAATTCGACAAATTTGACGTCAGGTCTCGTCTCCGTTTAGCTAGCAAATTTAAGCTAAGCAAGTAGGTGATTCACCCACTAGCTTTCTAAATCTTACAAGCACCTCAATTCCCTCTCTTTTTTTAGGGCCATGAACTCCTCAATTTGACTTAAAACTTATTTACACTCAATCCTCTTTAGCGTTAGACACACATATCGCCCTCTAAAATGAGATTCAAGCACTTTTAAAAATTGGCGCTAATTTGAAAAGCCATATCATGTTTTATTTGTGTAGTAATAGTATTGTAAGGTGTGGGGTGTTACAGTCAGGGGCCAAGACATACCCTAGGCTTACCCACAAATACATAAAGAGAAGTAAATAATATCATTTGATAGGTGGTAGTTCATCCTTGGAAGATAGGACTCAGCACTACTAGTAAATCCCAGAACCCAAACAAAGTGTCAAACGGTGGATGATCAAAGCCCTCAATCCCTACATGGTGAAATCATGTAGGTAAGAGTATGCGTTAGTACATTTGAATGTACTAAGTATGTGAGATGCAATGCATTAAATTACCAAAACCTGCATATCAAAGTTAGATGACAAGGACACATAATATAGAAAGAGATATATATAGCAAAGAATGTAATAGAACAAGATGCTATGAAAGTCATGAAGTATGAAATGCAAATAATGCACATATATATAGTGGGGATGTGACCTCAACCGACATAAGTAAGACCAAGCGAGCTATTACTAGGAATCCCGATAAAATCCCCTCACAGGTAAAGAGGTGGTCTACTTGTCAAAGTAAACCATACTTCACCTTACGGTCATCCCCATTTTGTATGAAGCAACCTTCCTTACGGGTATCCCCATTTCGGTGGCAACTTTCCTTACGAACATTCCCATTTCCTTTTATATATATATATATACATACATGTTTTCAAGAGACAATAGTCATTTCAAAAATAATTTCAATGCATTCTTAGGCTTAAAGGCCAAAAAATAATTTCATAGTCAATATACTCATGTACAAGAATAGCTCATTCATATACAAAATGGTGCAAGTACCCAAAATGCTCAAAGAGCTATCTTCTATAGACATATATGTGAACAAATCTTGTCATAGCCAATACCTTATCAAAATCATATCACATAACAAAATTGGGCTTAACCCACTTCATGATTTCCATAATGATCCATGTACATGAATGCATATGTTATGTGTAATGAGAGAATGGCATGGGTAATTAGGATTAACTCTAAAATCAATAATATAAGGTGAAATGGAAGTAAATAAACCATCAAATCTATATTTAAATCCAACATAAGATCACCCATGCATAAACAAGTCTTAAAAAGGACATGCATACTTATAAATTTCATAAAGCCAAAGTAAATTCTCATATAATGATTTAAATCACCATAAAATAATCAAATAAACACTACCTATGTATAAATAGAATTTTAGGAATTATAACATTCAAAACCCCGATTTGCTTGAAAATAGTTTGGGTCTCCTTG